>WEIU01023057.1:194028-221930 GCA_013389925.1 Aegithalos caudatus | reverse complement strand
AAAAAAAAGAAAAAAAAGAAAAAAGAAAAAAGAAAAAAGAAAAAAGAAAAAAGAAAAAAGAAAAAAGAAAAAAGAAAAAAGAAAAAAGAAAAAAAAAAGTGTGAAAATATCCTAGTCCACCCTGTTCTCTTTGCAATATAAAAATAGGCCACAGACACCTGCCTTTAGACCTGGTGTTTAAGGAATTTTGCTGTAGGCACTTCCCACGCTTTTTCATTGAAAAATGCCTCCATTTTAAGAGCCATCCTCAATTGCCACTAGAATATTTTCAGGGAGCAAATATTTTTGATCATTCTTCCTTGCACTCTTACACTGTCTTGTTTCTTCACATCAGGTGGTATATTTCTCTGCTACTTATCCCTATGTTATGCTGCTTATCTTGTTCTTCCGTGGTGTAACACTGCCTGGAGCAAAAGAAGGCATTTTATTCTATATAACTCCCAACTTCAGTAAGCTTTCAGACTCTGAGGTAAATATTCCATCCTGGTAAACATAAGTTTCACTCCTCACTGTTCCCCTTTCAGACATATGACCTGCTCCTCAAGTGCAGAAACAGATTTTTTTAAAAATTGTTTCCTGCAATCAGGTTTGGCTGGATGCTGCCACACAGATTTTCTTCTCCTACGGTTTGGGTCTTGGTTCACTGATTGCCCTTGGAAGTTACAACCCTTTCCACAATAATGTTTACAGGTAAGCAGATGACTGCACATATTGCAGTGGCACTTGCCTGTCTCAGCTGGAGCTGAGCTCTGTCTCTGCGTACTGATAATTGAAATAAAGTTTAGTATTGAATATTAACTGTTCTGGCTGGCTGGGGGTGAGATGTTTAACTGCATTTACACCAATGAGAGAGACTTCCCCAGCATTAAGTGGAACCCAGACTGTGAAATCCTAAATCATGAAATCTTTCAACAGGAAAACAAACAAACAAACAAACAAACAAGGATGAACATTTGCTTTCCCTGCTGCTTAAAGCTGCTTCCCTTTGTTTCAGGGACTCCATCATAGTGTGCTGCATAAACTCATGCACGAGCATGTTTGCTGGCTTTGTCATCTTCTCCATTGTGGGATTCATGGCCAATGTCACAAAGAGGCCAATTGCAGATGTTGCAGCATCAGGTACCTGATATCTTTTCCTCTAAGCTGTGCATCAGTTATTCTTTGCTTGTAGATTGTTCCTGCAGCTCCTCAAAATCTCCCTTCACAGCTCCTCAGCTCCCTGTCCCTTCAGTCTCCCGATAGCAGAAGGAAAAGTGTTGTCCCAACCCCCTCCAGGCAAAGCAGGAGAAATGCTGGTCTTTATGGAGTGGTTTTTAAGCTAATATTTTCCATTTCAGTTGGGTTTTAATTCCTTTTCTCATTTCTTGAGGTTAAGCCCTTTGAGGCAGATCCATTTCTCACCTGTCCAGACCTACACCTATTTCATGTGACTCTGTATCATGAGAGACATTTTATTTAGGGCAGGGAGACATCCATGAGAGGATCCTGTTACTCTTTGCAATTTCTTGTCTGTCTTCCAGCTGAAAAAGCTGAAAGCAGCAGAGCAGATGGCTGCCCTAACCCAGCTGGTGCACCAGATACTCACTTAGCAGTTCTGGCCACAGGGAGGGATCTCATAACTCAAAGCTTGGTTGGAACTCACTGGTGGACAAAATCTGGATGACTGTATTAGCAAACACAACCCACTGAAATATCTCCTCAGTTAGAAAAGGAGAGAATTTAAGCCCTAAAAATAATCTTCAGTAAATTACACATACAAAGAGATTAGGTGCAAAATGATGATGGCAGGCACTGTTATTAAAAGCTGCTCTGGAAAGGCAGTGGTGTGTGAAATAAGCTTTTTGGATTTATGTCTTTGACACAGATAGAGTTATATAAAGGCTACACCTGCAAACACGACAATATTTTTACATCATATTAAGTACATTTGATAACAGACCTCTGAAAGATGCCCATGACCACTAATTGCAAAGAATATTTGAAAATTTGACCCTTTAATTAAGGCTTCTATTTCTCCTAATAAGCTTGGAGGCTGGTGCCAGATTTTATCACCATGAGAGGTTGTTTTGCCATCTTTTATAAAGCCTTCTAAAACAAATAATATTATTAAAAGGTACGGCTGCATTTCTGCGGAATGCAAAACAGTAAAATTAACATGTTTATCTGAAGTTTATTTTGCTTTTGGCACTGCTATTTGGAATGCTTTCTGAGCTGCTTTCCAATCATATCTGCTCTTGTTAGCAATTATTTGCTTCAAAATTCTCATCAGGCTTTGACAATCCAGGTGTTGATGCCACCCTTGCTCCACTGGTTTGGGAGCTGTCACCAAGCATTTGTCACTGACAGACTTTTAATGGAAACTGAAAAATCAGAGACGCTCCTTAGGTGAAGCACAGGAGCTTTATTTCTGTGTTCATTAAAATTCCTAGTTTTTCCCTCTGACCTTGATGTCCAGCTATGCCATGAGAACAAAAAAGCTTCTTTTAAAAAGAAATTTATATTCCCCTTCCAACACTCTGCCCCCCATCAGCAGTTAGCAAGAAGAAATATTTAAAAGTTTGGTTGTCCAGAGTTTATTAAAATGTGTATTTTGAGAGAGTGAATGGAATGAAACAGCAAATGGGAATACTGGAAATGCTGGAAAGTGTCTTCTCCATTTCTGAGCTGTGTCTGTTTCTCTTCTGAACGGTGCAAAGCAGGAGATTGCAGCTGTCAAAAACTGCTTGAGGGGGAGAGAGCTGAGCAGTGCCTGAAGATGTAACCCTAGCCAAGGATAACATTCCTGCCTTGGCTGTGCCAAGGGGTCTCTCAGGAGCAGCTTCTGAACTGCATTCAGTATTCTGGTTGGTTGGCTTTGGGGGGTTTTGGGTTTTTTCGATTTTTTTTTTGTTTTGGCTGGTTCATTTCTAAAACCAGGTGCTTGCAGCCCCCGTGGCCAGCGAACACCGAAAGCTGAAATCCCTGCTCAGGTGCTGCATCCAGAGCCAGGCAAATAAAGCTCAGCAGGAGCAGAGAACCCCAGCCCCAGCCCTCCCCACTGATGTTTTGTCTCCTGTTTCTCCCCCCAGGCCCTGGACTGGCATTCCTGGCTTACCCAGAGGCAGTGACACAGTTGCCCATCTCCCCTTTGTGGGCAATACTCTTCTTCTCCATGCTCCTCATGCTCGGCATTGACAGTCAGGTAAAACTGGGGTGAAAACAAACAGAAATACAGATTTTTCTGCCCCTGGGAGGGATGAGGTTGGGCTCTCCCTGTGCTCTCCATTGCCAGCTGGAAGTGGGGCAGGATGGTCCTGGAATAATCAGATAAAAAATGGGAGGCACTGAGGAAAGACTGAGTAAAAAACTGGCACTTAAACACTTCTGCTTTTATGAACTGTTGGAAGCATATGAAAAATGGGCAGAAAATTAATTCTGCAGGCAAAGAAGAGCTTACCTTTGAAATATTCTCTGTTAAATCACAATATTAAAAATGCCTGTGCAATGTTCAGCTGTGTAGGAGACACTGGGATATGTTTTACAAGATTTAGGGGCCACAGATATTTCTGAAAGGCAGCTCCAGAGCTCACCACTGGAGTGGAGAGACACAGCACACATTTCATTTTAATATCTGAAGTTAATTCAGTGGGCAATGGGATGGTTAGTGAGGATATTCTGTGTTTTGATGTGTTCTGAAATCACTTCCCAAGGGAAAGGATCATAAATTTATTGGTTCAGGCCTTACCTAAGCTCTGGGTGGTACCACCTGACAGCTGAAAATAAATGAGGAAGGTTTTGCAAATCCAAGATATTCTCTGTCTCGATTAAACTATTAAATAATTAAGACACGGAATCATTAGAAATGTTGATTGTGACAAATAAAAAAGCACACAGCACAAAAGAAAACCCTTTAGAAATAACTATGCCCAACAAAACCTTTTGTTAATCAGTCCTAATTTTAATACAGAGAACAACCCCACTGGCATCACTCAGGAGAGCACCCTGCCTTATTTTACAAGGGATACTTGGAAAGTCTCCCCTGGCTGCTGAATTGTTGGATCATTTTTATGAGACCAGTCCTGGGCAGATGTGTTAATTTACTTGCAGTCAGCTGCAGTTGGCAGACCAGCACCTTCCAGCTCCTAGCACAGCCCTCCCAGAATGTAAAGGAATGTGGGATTTACTGCCTCAGCACTGTACCAGCCTTTCAGGAGAGAAAATCCATCATTTTCTATAAATCCAAGCTGACTTCAGCCTGTGAACACAAAAAGACCAAGAGGGCATTTTATCCTGGGAGATGAAAGAAACTTGAAAATTTGCACTTTCTATTTCTTTGTTTTTCAGTAAGCTTCAGGCTTGACATTAAAACCCATTGCTCAGTCTGGGGGGGAAACTGCTGTGAAATTAATTGGGTCAAAAATATTCTTGAAAGCACTTGTCTCTAGGCAACTAACAGCTGAGGAAGGTGGTCTAATATTATTAAAAAGAATATATATCTACAGGCTGTCATGTTTTGTGCATTTTCTGTCTGTCACTGAAACATTTCAGACACTGTAATTTACAGGAGCTTTAACCATTGGTTGAATTCTACTTGCTCTGCTGAAAATTAATAAAACTTTACTTACCTTCTGGTTTTCACTATTTCAGCCACCATAAGGATAACATTTATCTGAATAGACACACACAGAAGGATCCTGGAGTGTGGCCGTGATTTCCATTTGGAGGACACGGTCTCAACAAAAATGTTTTCTGGGAATACAAAGAATATTTGATTTATTACATATGATAATCATAGGAAAATCTTTAATCTTCTGCATGAAGCACCAGTCTGGTTAGACTTTGTGTGTTGGCTTCCTTGTATGTGAGTAAATCACATAAAAAAAGAAGTTTATTTTGTAGGATTTAGGGATCAAAGCCCTCAACTGTAGGTTTATCATCTTTATTACAGAAAAAGAGCAGTTCCTGTTCACAGAGTGAAAGCAACAGTTCATAGCTTAGGATTTTGAGTGCTCCTTGAGCTGGAAATCTTTTTGCACAGATCTCTTTAGACAGAAACAAGGATATTCAGGAGCAGAGCTTCCACTGCCGTCAAGTGAATTTTCACTTCTCGTTGGACGGCTGCAGCCTTAGGGCCAGCAAAGGGTCCAATTACAAACTGCTCCCCAAAACTCCATCCTGCCATGGCAGGGCTCTGGATTGCTGTGGCTTTGTTATCTTCTTTTCTTGTGTTAGAGCCAGGATTAAATGCACGAGAGACACAGTTTTGTGTTTGGACACAGATGTTTATTAATTCTTATCTAGAGTACAGTCTCAAAAGCTGTGAGTTCTAGCTAACAAGGTGAAAAATGGCTCTGTCTCTAACTCTTTCCAAGGTCTTTAAAGGATAAATTATCCAATTACGAGATGATACCTAAAATATTTTTACTTTTAACCCAATAACCAGGCACCCATGGCCCGCAATGTGGATTTTTCTACCCAGTTACAAAATACCACACAGATCCATGAAGAAGGTGAAAGAAGATTTTAGCCTACACCCTAAGTCCTCCATCTTGCTTTATATATATTACCATATTCTAAACCCTTAAACTCTAAGTTTTGCACCCTGTGATGTCACACACTTCTATTCAAACTCCACCCCCACAATCCCAGGGCTGTCACTCAATTTTGGAAGCCTTCTCCACGGCCTCAGGTGAAATGCAGAGTTTGCCTGGGGGTTAGTGCCTGTCAGCACAGAAAGTCTGAACTCCGCAGTGCCCAGGGTTCCAACAGAGTGTGTTTTGTGTCCCTTTCCCTGGCAGTTCTGCACCGTGGAAGGGTTCATCACAGCCCTGGTGGACGAGTTCCCCAAGCTGCTGCGAAACCGCCGCGAGCTCTTCATCGCCGTGGTGTGCATCGTGTCCTACGTGATAGGGCTGTCCAACATCACTCAGGTACTGCTGGGCTGAGGAGCTGCCTCTGCCACCAGCACCAGCATTCTCCCTTCCCCAATCCAGCCAGGAATCGCTGCCAGACACTGAATTGTCAGGGATTGATGCTATCCAGGGTTTTGGTTTAAGTGTAGAATGCCCTGTGGTCCCTGTGATGCCTTAAGGTTTTAGCTTTGATTTTTTAAATATATATTTTATTTATTTATTTAGAGTTATTTATTTTATATTAGGGTTTTAGCTTTTATATATTTAGCTTTTGTGTTTTTCATCTATNAATGCACCTGAAGGTCCCTCAATAAACAGAACAGCTTTTTATTCCCTCTATTCTGTCTGGCCTCTGTTTTTAGGTAGCCCCAAAAAGGCATCACCTGCCTGTCCCCTGCAGGGCTCAGGGAACAACAAAATGCACATCCCCACACTCATATAGGCCAAAATGTGGCAGCTGGAGCTGATGTTGCAAATTATTTGAGGGAAATGATTAATGATTAAATTATGATTAAAATCAAACAAAGAACCAAAAGCAAAATTAAATTTTCAGTTTAAAGGGCAGCAATCTCAAATTTGTCAGGATTGACCTCAGGCCTTAAAAGAATTTAACATGTTTAATTTACACTAATAGGCCCCTAACCTATCCACCACTGTTAGTTTGTGTCTCATATTTTGAAGCTGGAGCCCTTGCTCTGTTTCTAATAATTTCTTTTCTGTTTTAGGGTGGAATCTATGTGTTTAAGCTTTTTGACTACTACTCTGCCAGTGGAATGAGTCTCTTGTTCCTTGTATTCTTTGAGTGCATCTCGATATCCTGGTGCTATGGTAAACAGCCTGTTTGTATTTTTTCCCTAAACTTTACACTCCCCCAGGATAATTCATCCTCTGATCTGTGGCTGAATGTGCTAGGGTGGAACTGAAAGTGGCCTTGGTTTCTGTGGATATAATTTAAATTGGCTTGTGAAAGGTGCTGCTGCCTTTTAAACACCCTACCTAGAGGCCTGAGGGCAGTGAAGTGTTTCGGGAATATTAAAAAGGTGATATTTCATCTCTTTTCCTGTCCCACTCCCTTGGAAAGCCTGGATCTTCAGAGATGTTTGGTACATGTTGCCTCAGGGCTCTTGGGATTTGTAATATTTCATTTTTCCAGAAATTCTCTCATTCCAGGGTCTGGCAGTGAGCCACACTCCTTGGTCAGTAAGGGAATAATCACCTTGAAATATCCAGAAGCTTGGACTGGCAGTCCCTGGCTCTAAGGACTAATGGCTCTGTGGGATATTGTCACAGAGGATTTTTGACCTCAGGGCTGTGTCAGCTCCTCTGAGGAGCTGCTCCCATCATCACTGAGGCACTCCAGCTGCTCCAGATCTGGAGAACTGGAGAATTCCTGCTGGATTTTAGTGGGCCTGAGAAGATGGAACAGCATTTGATGGGGGAGAGGCACTCCTGGTGAACCCAGCACATAGAAAAATACACTAGAATTATGCCAGAAATCACAGAATATTCTGAGCTGGCAGGGCCCCAACAAGGAACTTAAATGGATGGTCCACAGAGGGCTTGAACCACACCTTGAAATTATCATCTCCAGTCTCTGACCATGAAAAACCAAAGCCATAAATATGTGACAAACACAGCTTTGGGAAGCTGATGGAGAGCAGCAGCAGCAGGAGGGCTCCTCTGATTTCAGATCCACTCCTGCCCGTGCATGGTGGGCACTGGAATGAAACTGGTTAATGCTGGGATGGGTTGAGGGTTTTTATAATTGTAAAATATCCCTAAATTTCTAATATGATCTAGAGCTGAAATCAATCAAAGGTGTTTCTTGCATCTGACCCTGCCACGTACAATTTCTTCATTTTGCATGGGAGTAAGTTTGCTAGTCTCTATTTAATTAATTATGATGTGTAAGAGTGAGAACAGGCGATTTTTGGTACTTTGAGCTTGCACACTTTTTTCCCCATCCAGAGAAAAAAGTTATCTTGTGATCTTTGTAAAGCTTCCAAATATAATCATAATTTATGACAATATCTCTCAGAACCACTGAGCTTCCAGTCAACTCCATTACCTGATATGTTTCTGTGCTGTTTCTTATTTCTGTATCCAGGTGTTAATAGATTTTATGACAACATCCAAGAGATGGTGGGATACAGACCCTGCATCTGGTGGAAACTCTGCTGGTCCTTTTTCACTCCTATCATTGTGGCAGTAAGGAACAAACTTTTATTCTCTGGTTGAAAGGATGTAAATGATGTGGCCTGGGTGCTGCAGCCTTGTCATTTCCACCCCCACAGGTTCATATTAGTTTTGCCCTCTCTCATTTTTAAGGATTTGAGCTATCCTGTTGAAGGCAATAAGCAAAAAGCAGTGTCATTAGAAAAAGCTTGTGCCCCAAAAAGAGAAGCCAAGTTTTTTATTAGACCTCTGGAAATGCTCAAGAGGTTGNTTTTTTTTTTTTTTTTTTTTTTTTGTATTCTAAGTAGAATTTAGCCATCTAAAACGTAAATTTTCCATATACACAAAAATACCAACATTCTGTAAACTGAATTCATCCATAGGCACTTCTGGTGACAGAGAAGGGTTCTAAACTTGACTGTTCTTCCTTCATGGGATTCTATGGCATATATTAATCATTTTATATTACGTTGCTGTGGGTTTTCTGGCAAACTCTGCAAGGAACCTGTACTGGAAACCACAGGACAGCTTTTTCCTGATTCTGAACTTTACTCATATAACCCCATTTAGTAAGTGAAGTAATAAGCAAAGAAATGTAAATTTACTGCACAAACACTGAACGCAGATGCAATGTAACAAGCTGATCAAGCAGCTACCATTACACATGAGCCAGGTTTTAACCAGAGAAAAGCAAATAAGGAGCACTAAAGACACACAGAAATGTGTTGAGGGTTCCTCGAGTCATCCCTTCCCAGATCAAGGCAGATTTCATTTTTGTAAAAACAAGTGCTCAGGAAGGCATATGAAATACATTTTATTTTAGTGGCACAGGAGGAAGAGGCCCAACATTGTAAAACTGGCCAGATTTGTCAAGTCCTCAGCAGAATGTGCTGCCCAGCCCAGCTCAAAAATCTGCCTCTGCAGCCTCCTCTGGGAATCTGTCCCTCACAAGGCCTCAGCCTGGGACGAGAACCAGCCTCCCTCTCTCCTGGCTCACTTTAGCAGGTTTTCCTGGCTGGTGTAGTTATTTGAGACAGACCAGGACAGGAGCTTTTCCTGCGAGTAGCCTATGGAATACCAGGTCTGCAGGGCATCATTGGAGAACACCCCAAAAGCAAGGCACGGGTGCTGCTGCTTGATGGCACCATGTACATGTCCACAGGCATTCCCAGGATCCCTCTTTCCCCCAGCAGCCCCCTTCCCTCTGGCTCTGTGCAGGTTATCCAAGAACTTTACTGGCACCAGCAGCACTCCTGGATTATCTGAGGTGCAGGTTTATATGTGAAAATACAGCCTTAACCTGAAACACTCATTTGGGTAAGAGGCATCTTGGGAAGCTCCAGAAAAACTCTTGAAGCCAGAAGGCTCTGGGAATCTCACCCCAAACCTTCCCTTCTGCTTTTGCAGGGAGTGTTCATCTTCAGTGCAGTGCAGATGACCCCGCTGACCATGGGCAGCTACGTGTTCCCAAAATGGGGCCAGGGGGTCGGCTGGTTCATGGCCCTGTCCTCTATGGTGCTGATACCTGGCTACATGGCATACATGTTCCTAACCCTGAAAGGCTCCCTAAAACAGGTAAGTCTGCCTGTCCCAACCCCCTGGGACCTGTGCAATCAAAGATTGCTGGGCATTCTTTTCTGCCATCCATTTCCCCCTCAGTTATTTTGCTCTGAGCTAAAAAACCACAAAAGAGCCAACCCAAAGACAAGAGAGTGTCTGAGCCATCTGTTGCTGAACACAATTCCCCATGTTCCATGGGGTCCTTATCTCTGCTCTGGCAGCTGCAGACACTTGGCATTCCAGCTCCTCACACCTAGAAAACAGAGGAGCAGTTTGCAGAATATGGAAATTTGTCCTGATTAACGCAGGATGTGTGGCCGTGGATCAAGGCAGGGATGCTCTGAGGAGCTGGAATCAAAATCAGGGACTAATCCACACAACTCTGGGTTTGCATGAGTCTGCTCAGTGACCCTGTTCTGCATCTCCCTGATGGTCCCCAAGGCTTGAGCTCCTGCATTTCTCCTGTTCTGAGTCATGCCTGCCCAGCTCTGCTGCAGCTGGCAGGGAGGACATGGAATATCTTGGGAGCATTTCCCTTTAGCCTTTATGGGATTTCTGTGAGCAGTCACTTCATGAAGAACATTGGGGCAATTTTTCTCATTGCTCTCAGCCTCTCCCTGGTTGCTCACCCCATTTTTTAAAAGGAAGTAACACTTCTCATGGAGGAAAATTAGGGCTTTTTTTCTGTCAGTTTTTATTTCAGTCGGTTCTGAGGTCCTCAGAGATGTGCTGCTAAAGGAGGGTGAAATATTGACCACATTAATGCCCCACACACTGTTCAGGAACCACTGCAAACACCACACCTCATTTCTTTAATCTGGGTGGATCCTCAGCTTTGCCTGTCCAGCTCCTCCTGTACATCAGAGCCAATTCTCCAGCCCAAGTGCTGAAACACTCTGTGATTGAGGAAACAAAAGACTGTCAGAAGGAATTTGTCAGAAATTCTGGAATATTCTAAAATCAGCTGACAGAGCCATCTTTGCAAAGGGCTGGATGATCTTAAGCAGAATTGACGAGTGATGCCTCATGAAATGCTCTTATCTTGATCCAAATATTTGTCTTCAGCAAATTTTGAAGGACTCAGTGAGGCTTCAAAAGAGTCTGCAAAAAAAATCTGGGTTTTGATTTTTTTTGTCTCCCCCCCGCCTGTTCTTAGCTCTCCTACATTTTGAATAGATTTCCCTTGGCCTTACAGAAACCTTTAGGTGCAAAAGGAGAATTGTTGCCCAAAAATGCAGCTGCTGTTTGGGGGGCTTGTGTGAGACCACGGTAAAAGTTCCTCATCATCTCAGCCTCATTGTGGATTAAGATCTCACTTTTTGAAAGCATTGACAAATAATTATTAAGTGATGGGAGGAGCCTGCACCAGTGAGAGGCCCTGAGGAGTCAAACTGGGATTTCTTTTGAGATATAAACGTGAGCTGGGCAGAGAAGCTGAAGGAACAGAGGACAAACAGATGAGAAAAGACAGAATAGGAATAAAACACTCTAAAATGCCAGTGTGTTTCACTGTTTCACTGTGTTTTATCCTTGGAGGAACTCTCAGTTCTCCTGGGGAGATGCCCATCACTCTGGTGCGCATCCCTGCTGCCCAGTGCCCACTGCAACCCCTGGGCTGGACCTTGGGCTCACAGCAGAGCCTCACCTCATTTCTTTTCCCTAGGAAAGCTCCTTGTTAGCATCCAGCATTTGGCACAGGGTTTTTCAGCTCCTCCTGTCACATTCAGGACAGAGCTGGAATTCTGTTTAGTGGAACTGTCCCACTGCAGGTCCATGGGAAGATAGGCAGCTGTAAAGAATTGTCTTTAAATATTTTTTTTAAAAGAGATAGTAAGGTAGAAAGAGTTCTTTGGCTGCCTCACATTTATTGTTGTCCTTTGAACAGCGCATCCAAGTGATGATTCAGCCAAGTGAAGACATCACCCACCCTGAGAACGGGCCAGACCAGGCCCAACAGAGCAACTCTGCCAACAAAGAAGCCTACATCTAAAGTCCTCTCTCGTCCAAGTACCGCTCTTCCTCCAGAAAAACAAAAAAATATGGTTGAATATGACCACAAATTCACGTCTGAGAATATAATTACCTAAGACTAGTGGCAAAAAAAAAATTTAAAAAAAAAAAAAAAAAAAAAATTACGCATTAAAAAAAAAAAAAAAAAGAGAAAAAAAAAAAAGAAAAAAAGCAACAAGGTCATCTCCACTCCGAGGGAATCGCCGTGGGTTCGATCCAGCCGTCGCGAGCTCAGATGTTTGACAGTGTTTTTGTGTTCTCCAGCAATCCACAGACTGTTAATGTTTTTATCCTTTCACAATGGTAGTTGCATACCTTGGAATTTGTAAATTGATGTGCCAAGACCTTTTTAATCTACCTTTTAGCACGACTATTTGAAGTTTTGTGCTGCTGATTTTTAGTAGTTGATCACTATTTCTTACCACTGAATCCCAAGACTGTTATTTCTGACTTTGCAGGAGTAAAATTAAGTTTGGAGTTGTTTTGTACAAAAAGAACGGAGTATTTTGTAAACAAGTGATTTCCAGTGCAAAAGTCTGCCCTTAAAATTTGTTCCAGCTGAGGTCATTTGAGAGGGGAGAGACTCTTCCTTCAATTAACAGCAGACATAGCCTTTATAAACATTCCTAGTGCAAAAATTGAGTTGTTCATGGCAGAGCAGCCCAGGCCAAACACAGTGGCTGTACTCAGCCTTTCAGGGTGATTTTCAAACAAGGTCATAAATTCCTTTAAAAATACATGTCTTGCTTCTTATAAAAAGAAGATACCTTTGTGAATCCATGTTAGAAGCACCAGTATGATTTTTAACTTTTTTAGCAAAGTGATAGCCAAGAGCTCTTAAAGATTCCCAGGAGTAAAATACAAAGTATTTGCCATCCAAGCTCAGATTCCCTGAGCTTTTATCATGCTGTTACCACTCCACTATGATTGCATTGCCACCAAAACAGAAACCAAAACAACGGCTTAAAGATCGCAGCTTCTCCTTTTGCGAGTCCCAGTTCAGGGCTCGATTGAACCCGCTACAGAACTTCACCATCCCCAACCCCAACTCCGCATGGTCAGCACTTTGAGAGCAGTGGATTCCCATTTCCAGGGGCTGGCTGGTGCTGAGGGCACGAGGGAGAGCTCTTTGATCCCGATGCAATCCCGCTCCGGGCTCTGGCCTGTGTTTGCCACACGGCCAGAGAGCCCGGCCAGCCCCTGAAAGTTTTTCCTGTGTGGGGAATGCAGTGGGAGCCTCGGTTGGCATTTCTCGTTTGGCAGCTATAAGACAGGCACAGAGGCTCTTTTTTTTTTTTTTTTTTTTTTTTTTTTTTTTTTTTTTTTTTTTTTTTTTTTTTTTTTTTCCTTTTTCTTTTTTTTTTTTTTTTTTATTTTTGGGAGGGTGATGTTTGATTGTAAATGACTGTGACAGAACTGTGCAATGAAAACATGCTTTTCAGCAAAACTTTTTTTGTGCACCGTACAATGTTAGATAGCACAATTTATGTAGAACTACAACGTGGAAAAAAAAAAAAATCATGTTACCTGTGAATGTTGGGTTTTTTGTTGTTCTCGTCTGAAGGTGACAAACATGTTCTTGCAATAAGGTATTATTCTCAGAATGTCAAGCACATTATGTAGAAATAATATATATATAATACACATGTATTTCAAACTACATCCTAAACTCTCAGAGTATGTTGGGTAGGTTCTAAACTGTTTCATACCTAGGTCAAATGTAAAATATTACGAGATCTAAGCTCCATCCTAAACGGCCATAGCTAAGACGCAAACGTCCTGTAAGTCTTTGGGATTTAGAGGAACCCCTACATCCTACACAGACATCACATATGATACATCATACTTGTGAATTTCATTAGACTAAGGATAAAAACTCCAACTTTCTCTTTATTGTTTAATGTAACCGAGTCCCATGTTGTTCTAAGAAAAATGCAGTATTTAATGTTTGATTGTAAACAATTATGACAGATGTTTGACAGACCTGCTCTTTAGCAAAAAGCTGTACAAACGTTATCACATAGCACAAGCTAGTGTTGTAGAACTACTGTGTGTAAACTGTGAATAGCTGTATCTTTTTTGTAGTACTTGCCCTGAAAAAGAAAGATTATTGTATGATCATATATGCTTTTTGCAATAAGGAAATATCCAACACCAAGCAAATCTATCTCTATATAAAAAATATATATGTAATATATACATATTCAAAAATATATACAGAGCCTGTTTAAAAGAGTACAGTATTATTTAGTAAATTGCAACCTGTTCTATGGACCAAATGTAAAATATTTATAAATTAAGATGCATTTTAAATGTCTATAAACGGTGTCATAATTAAAGCACGATTGTTATGTAAGTTTCCAAGAGTTTAGAGGAAAAAGAATAAAGGTTATATTATACATTAAATTCAGAATTTTGCAGTCTTTCATTGGACAAACCCAATCTGTGCTATTTTCAAGTTCCAAATGTGTCATTTCTATAAAAATATCCTTTAAATACCAAAACGCTGTTATCCCACTTGTGATGTGTATAATTAATCCATGCTATTCCTACGATGTAATTAGTATGTGCATACATTATACAGGGAGCTTAAGGGGTGACAGTTAATAGCCCTTCCTGGCATCCTGCTGCTTTAATTCTCCAGCAGGAAGATGGCAGAGCGAGCTCTGGGAGAAGGAAAAAAAAGTGGATTTTGGAATGTTTTGGACGGTTCCTCGGGTGCACTTCTGCTGCTGCTTTGGGGTGTGAGGAGCAGCACCTCCCTGATCTTGGAGCCATCCCAATGCTGGATACTCCACAGGCTCCAACAGCTCCGTGCTCCTGTCTCAGCTGCCCTGGCAGGGTGGGAAGATGCGGAGAAGTCGCGGAGAAGTCGCGGAGAAGTCGCGGCGCAGCTGCAACGCCGCTCCTGGGCTCGGGATTTAATTATCTGCCTGCAAAATTGGAGCAGGACTTCATGCTGGGGAAGAGCCTGAGCAATTTAGAGGACCTGATTAGAATGGAAAACGCTCCTGAGAGAGGCGTCTGGAATCACAGACTTCAACTGCCGAGTCCTGACCTTCGGGAGAAGCGCACGGCGAGGAGGGAGGTCCCAGATTGTTCTGGAAAAGGAGAAGCAGCAGTTCTGGGAATACAGAGGGAAATGAGAGGGAAATGGGCAAGGAAGAGGATGAAGGCTGTCAGTGCTGGCTGGGGGTGGTGGGAGGGCAGGGGGCCAGCAGGGGCTGAGGAGCAGGAAGCTTCTTGGAGGATATTGCGTTAGTGCTGTGATATTTCCATGTTCTCCTGGAGGAATTTGCTCTTGCCGTGCTGCAGAAATCCCAACAGCAATTCAACAAGAAAAATGCAAATAAGGTCACTTCTCCCCTACAGGACTGCAGCATGCCCTGGGAGAAATCCATGTCCTTGCTCGTCTATTAGTTCAGCTACATGTGCTTTTATTCTAAAATAACACTGTGTTGCTTTTGGGGGTTTTTTGTTTGTTTTAAGCCTGATTATTTCTGTTTTGTCCTGCTCCGGCCACAATAGCATTACAATTAACTATTAGAACTGCTCAGCCCCCACTGCTGGCTGAATCTCAAGGGCTGGAACCCAAAGGCAGGGTGATCCCACGGCACAGGGCAGCAGCTCCTGCTGCCAACACCCCTCTGCAGGCACAACCCAGCAGGCAGCAGCATAAAGGGGCTGCCCTAAAGCATTTGGACATGCACCTCTTGATCCCTTTCCCTCCAGGATGGATTTGCTCCACTCCCAGGAAGAAGAGCCTGTGAGATGTTGCACGGCACGGACACCCACGGAGAGACATGGCCATGCCAAATCCTCCATCCCAGCACCCTGAAAGGACCAGCTCAGAGCTGCAGCAGCTGCCAGCCCCTGACTGACTCTGCCAAAGCACCACAATTGCCCACTTTCACTGCTCAGGAAGGAAGGCACCAGCCTTTACATCTTAAAGGCTCTTTTTACTCCTCCCTCACTCTTCTTTCTCAGCTTCTCGCCCTGCTCGAGATGTTTAAAATAAACTCAGGAAAAATGAAGTGGGAGGAAAGGATTTACCTGTACACCATTTTTTTTTCCTGCAATCTAAATTACTTCCTGTGAAGTTAAAAAAGTAAAAAAAAAAAAAAAAAAAAAAAAAAAAAAAAAAAAAAAAAAAAAAAACAAAAACAAAAAAAAAAACTAAACAACAACAACAACAAAAAAAAACCCCAACAAATATTTTTAAAAGGATTGAATTGATTGATTCACAAAAGGGGTGAAGTGAAACAAAATATTCATCCCTACACACAGCTTGGTATTTTTAAGCTGATCCAAGTATTGCCACTTCTCATTCCTGCCTTTACAATTTGAGACAAGGCAATAATTACTTCACTCTTTTCCTGCTGACACTTGATGGAGAATGGGAAAATTTCCTCTGTTTTCAGAAATCCCATTAACTTTTAGAGTTGTATTGTTGTGATTTGTTCTTCCTTCTGACCACACACTACACCAGCACCTTCATTCAGGAGTTCTCATTATTTTTAAAATGTTTGGATTGGTGGGAGAGAACTTTTAGCCTATTTGCAAGAGCCTGGAGTGACAGGACACATGGAATGACACTGCCAGAGGCAGGGTTAGGTGGGATATTGGGAAGGAATTCCAGCCCTGGCACACAGAGAAGCTGTGGCTGCCCCTGGATCTCTGGAAGTGTCCAAGGCCAGGGCTTGAAGCATCCTGGGGTAATAGAAGGTGTCCTGCCCATGGGACAATCTTTAAGATCCTTTTCTACCTAAACCATCCAGTGATTCCACCATTCCATAATTTTGCAACTTCATATCTGATCACTTTTCCCCCCAGGTTTGTGAACGGTCTCACATTCAACTCAGTGGCAAATCCTGAGTGATTATTTTGGAATCTCAAGCAGGCTGAAGTAATCCTGTGAGTTATTTGTGAGTCATAAGAACATGCTGGTGCTAAATGTGTCCAGCAGTGCCTAAGAGAAGGACAGGACAGATCAGGCACTGTCACCAGGACAAAAATTAATGTGGTTTGCCAGCAATGGTGCTTTAGTCAGGCTGCAAGAGCTGCCTGCCGTGCCTTTGGGGATCAGCAGCTGAGAGGTGGCCACAAACAAAGTAACAGAGGGCAGAAAATAGCCAAAATGTACATGTTCAATTGGATTCTGGAGTTTCCTCTGCACTTTTACCAAGCTGGAAACCCACATAGTGCTGGAAGGGGAATAAAGCAGAATGGAACAAGTCACTGCCTCATTCTCTTACATCAGGCAGTTCCTGTTCCTTATAATTATTTTAAAGCAACCTGGGAATGTCTGAAAATGTTTAACATTAAAAAAAAGAAGCCTTGGAGGCATGGTTTAGTCTAGGAAAAGGTTTCCCATGCCCCACTGGCACTATCATTTACTGGCCACACACATTCAGACACAGAGCTGCTGCTGCATCCCAGTGCTCCCAGTGGATGGAAAGTCACTAAAAGTTAACTCCAGCTGCTGCAGGGCAGTGACCCTGGTAAAACCCTAACCAGAGCCCACAAACAGCAGCTTCCCCACCCCTGGCTCTGCCTGAGGAGCTGCTGTTCCAGGCCTGATTCCCAAATATCAGCTGCAGCTCCTACTGCCAGGGCTCAGCCCCTGGGCAGGTCCCACAGGGCTCCTCCAAAGCTCCACAGGCAAAAATTCTGTCCCAACACATGAGCAGGAAGACACTGAACCTCACCTGGTGGGTATAAAGCTGTTTGGTTCCCCAGCTTCCCTGGGATGACTGAGGAGAGCTTTGATGAAGATCCCCCCTGAGCAAAACAATAAATCTCTCTCTGAATATAAGCCAGAGCGTCAGGTTGTGTTAGGGAATTATTTCTAGGTCATTTCAGTTCACTGCACTGCACTGCAAACACTTTACTGAATGAATGACCAAAATAATTAATCAAAACACTGGGGAGAAACACCAACTCCCACTGCAGGCAACAAACTTTGCCTAAAAGTGACGGAGCTCAGCGCTTTTTAACCTGCTCTTTCCCAGCTGTCACACAGCAGCAGCACATGACCTTTCCTGCTGATTTTCCCCAGATCCAGCCTCACTCTCAGGGGCTGAGGGTGACCTTTCCCAGCCTGGTTCCTCCTGTTTTGAGCACTCTGTATCGTGACAGAAGTTGCCTGTCAGGATCTGCTTCAAACCTACACATTTAGACTTGGATGTGCAATAAAAACCATTCTGCCTCACTCCTGCCATGGAGCTGAGGGGAAATGAGTTCCAGTCCAGCTCCCACTGTGGGCACTGAGTTCCCATCAGCTGCTCCCAGGCATCCCTCAGCTCCTCCAGCCCCGCTGGGATAAGAAAATGCAAGCTGGGAACAAACCAGAGAAGGGATAATTGTTCTTACCCCATTCAATCTTCACTGTTCTAACTTCTTGTGGAGAAATCATTCCTGATGTCCAGCCTGGCACAACCTGAGGCCATTCCCTCTCCTCCTGGATCCCCCCTGGTTGCTCCCTCCAGCTGTGCAGAGACACAAATTCCCCCTGAGCCTCCTTTTCTCCAGGCTGAGCCCCCTCCCCAGCTCCCTCAGCCCCTCACAGGACTTGCTCTCATTACTTGCTCTCTTTACACACTATTTCATGGGGCTGCTGTTGGGCTTTTGAGGAGGATAAAAATACATAGATTTGAATGTCTGCAATTAAATAATAAAATGCCAGCAAATGGCACAATAAAACAAGTCTGGAGAACATCAAGGAATCAATTCACTGCCTTTTGCTGGTGGAGAAGGGGAATTTTTCTCAGCTCCATCCCTCAAAGACATTCAGGTGTCAGCATGAAATGCCGTGTGTGTGTCACTTTTGAGCTTCTCCCTTTCACAGAAAACTTGCCCAAATATGATCAGAACAGGGTTTTTGTTGTTGTTGTTCTTTACATGCTCTGTGTTACTCATCATCCAATATTTAATGATGTGTGTGGGTTTGGTTGATCTTTTTTCCTTTGTAAGCCACACTCCTCTCCAGGGGTTTCTGGCATTCTTGTTTTGTACTTCCACATTCTGCTTTGATTTTCCTTTATCTCATGAACCTCTATTCATCAAGATTATGAAACTGGGACTTGTGGATGAGGGTTTTTTTTTCATTTACTGCTGGCTTTTCAGGAAACATTTCATTCCAAATTCTCCAAGATAAGTCACTGCTGTAGGAGTAGCCTCATTAGCAGCTTTCATGAGCACAAAAATGCAAATACAAGAACAGCACCAGCACACCACTGTCCGAGTGTTGGAAATTCCCATTTTTTCCCAATCTTTTCATTGTCTCTGTTTTTAGTATTTTACCACTCCTGCAAAGGCCACTTTTCCATCTTCACCCCTGTGCAGGTTTCCCCTGGCAAAGGCGGGGGTGGGCGGAGGGGGGGATCAAAAATATCCCATTCCCATTCCCTCTGGGTGATCCCAGCTGCCAGGATCCATCCCAGGCTAGGTGTGCCAGCATCTCCTGGGGCCTGGAGTCAGCACAGGGAGGCAGGGAGCAGGCCAGAGCCCATGGTACATTAACCAGGAAAGTTTGGGAGTGTAAAACTCACTGGGCTGTCAGAACGATGTTCCCGCGCCGCTCTGCGCAGCCCAGCTTTTTGTCAGGGCAAGTACAAATGCCACAACTGCCTAAGCCTTCAAACCAGCCAGGGACATTCTTTTAGGGACTGATGGGAGCGAGGGGAGGCAAAAGAGGAGGCAAATCCATCTCCCTTGAAATCCCTGGTGTGTCCATATGCTGAGAGATGGGTGGCCGGCAGGCTGTGGCTCCTCTCCTGCATCCCAGGGATGAGCAGCCTCACCCGGGACAGAGTGGACAGCATTCCCCAATTAAACTCACCTCATTCACACCTCCTGGCCACACACTGCCCTCACAGTGCCCTGGGAACATCCTGGTGGATTTTAAAGGGTGGAAAATTGCAAGCTGTATGATCATATCAGAGCTCAATCAGCTGCATTTTAACTTTGCCACCACTTGTAAGGTCCTTGTCTCTCTATGCTCAAGGAATTATTTCCTTTACTTATTTCCTTATTTCCCACTGCCAGCAGTGGGAAAGTCCAGAGCAGTCCAGGGGTTGTGGCTAAGTCAAGCTCTCATTCCTTCAGCACTGCACAATCTCAAAGCCATGAGCAGGACTTGGTGTTTGATCTGGGCTTTCAAGGCAGGGCAAAAGGTTCCTTCTCCAGGCTCTATCTGGGAATAAAAAATCCAAATTCTGCAGTCCCATGGCGGGAGGACATCCCAGGCTGGGCGAGGACAGATCCAGGTGACATTCCCACCAGCTGCATCCTAATGGACAAGGAAAGGGAAGCCTCAACACAGAAGGTGCTCAGCATCTTTTAAAAATTAAACCCCACCAGGTCCAGCTTCCAGTTCTGTTTTCCACAAGGATCTTCTCCAGAACTTTGAATCTTGTTGTTTCAGACAAGAAGTAATCTTCACACACATCCCTCCAGGAAATTTTGTTAAATCCACAGGATTTATGCCACCTGTATGTGGCAAATACTCAATATTACTGCACACCTCCCACATTCAAGGGAATGTCCTTTCCAGAGACATCACTGGTGGCTGTGATTTCTCAAATGAGCTCCTTTTTCCTTCCATCACTCTGGAAAAAGCATCAGGTTTTTCTGCAAAGCCACTCAAACAGCCCAGGAGACTTATCAAAAAGGCACTGATACCTTAGGATTTTATCTTTTACTTTTTTTTATTTATTTGTAATCCTGCAGTTCTTTAGTGCAGAACCCTAAACTCCACACACAGAGTGAGCTGCTGCTTCCCCATTTTGGGCAGACACAACAATTCCTCTCCAGGGAATCAAGGACCCCTCACTGCCTCAGGCCTGAGAGATGGAAACAAAAGTGACTTAGGGGCAGACAACTGGGGGTGAGAGACTTCATTACCTGAGCTGTAATTGGGAGATGAACCCCAAGATGTAAATGGACCAAACTGATCAAGGTGTGAAAACCTGTGACCTGTTGTCCATTTTTGGGTGTAGCCCCTGGGGGGCTTTGTCTGCTCAAAATGCACCTGAAGGCCCTTCAATAAATAAAACAGCTTTTTATTCCCTTTATTCTCTCTGGGCTCTGTTTGCAGGTAGCCCCAGAAAAGGCATCAGCACCAACACCTGGCCCCTAAATTCAGCAACTAATTGTGACTGCAGCCTGATTGTTTTACACACATACAAAATAAAACTCCTTTAGGAACTGCTGGGCTGATTTTTAACCTGGAGGCACCTGCTGGACTTAAGGGGCTGCAATGAGCTGATTTAACAGTATTAAGTCATTCCCTAATGACACACTAATGAGACAGATCTTTATGATTCTATTTCCTAAGGCTCTCCAGACCCCCATTTGCCACAGAAGGCAAAGCAGCAACACCAAACACTCAGAGAGAAGCGTGGCTGTGTTTATGGGATGATGTTCTCAATACCTTTCCCACCAGAGGTGGATAAGTTTGGGTCTGGCCTTTGGAAAAAAGAACAAAGGAATGACCTGTTTTCCTTCCCTTTCCAGGGCTGAGCACATCCCCATGGCAGCTCAATGGAAATTGTAATTATCCCAGAGCTAAGAATGGCAGCATTTATGATTAAAAATGAAAGCCAGTTTGATGCAGAAGAATAGGTATTAGATCACTTTGTACTTCTCACTAATTATTACATCATGAATGGCTGATTTTATTTTTTAAAGGAGTCAAAACTACAAAGATTTCCTTATGCAAATATTTCCTAACACTTTAGAAATTAATTAGAACAAAAATACTTTGAATAAATTATTGCAGATGACACACTTTTAAAGAGATTTATTCATGGCTAAAAAGAACCTTTACTTTCTTTTCCCTTGAAGAATTACAGATAAACATGCTTTTGATACACATGTCCTAATTTCAAAGTTCAGAATTATTTCCATAAAATCAAATTGTTCAGGTATTCATTAGGATGGGCTTCCCTAGGAAGTGGTGGAGTCACCATCCCTGGAAATGTAAAAAAATTAAGGATATGTGGCACTTTGCACCATGGTGGTGTTGGTTTGAAAGTTCTTGGAGGTATTTTTCAACCTTAATGATTTTCAGATTTTCCTCTCTGCTTGGTTATGAGGAGAATTATGAAATTGTTAATTTAAAAAGTATATTTTTAATCCCAAGAACTTTATAACAGAACACCACGTCCTTCTGGGATACAAAACATCTCACAGGAAAAATGCAGTTACAGAGCGCAGAGAGGGAGGCTTTAGGGAGAATGTAGAAGCTTGTAAAAGAACTTTTCTCTTGAAACCTGGAAAATTTCACCTGTGCTAAACAGGGAGCAGGAATTCCAGTGGGCCTCCATCCAGAAATTCCCCCTCTCAGGATAAGGGTGTTTTCTGTGCTAAATGCAGAGGATCTGATGTGTGGGCAGGTGATGACAGCAGAATCCAAACACAGGGGAGCACCAGCTCTTCCAAAGCCTCCTGAGAAACATAAAATCAGGGGAGGAGGAAGGAAATCTGCTCCAGGATCCTCCCAGCTGGTGACAACTCTGACCAAATGTTACTCATTCCTATAAACAACATTTTCATTGAGACCAGGCCCTGTGGTTAGAGGTTTTTCAGGTTGATTTGTGAATAATCAAAGATTGCCTTGGATGTTTTCTCAACCCATCTTCCCACATGCAGATTTTTCTTCCCTTTTGCAGACTTTTCACAGGGTTTCCCTCTAAGGATTTCAGTTTGGGCATCTTCAGGAGTTTTGAATTCCTTGTTAGAAAACCTACACTGATGAGTGGATGCTGTCCAAATGGTTTGGATGCCTTGGGCAGGCTGAGCTGAAACAGAGACTGGACAGAGCCAGAGAATAAAGAAGATATTTATTGAAAGGCCTTTAGGATACACCTTGGGCAGGACAGAGCCTGACCAGGGCTACACCCAAGGTGGATCCAAAACGGTCACAAAATGGACAAACAGTCACAAGGTCTCACACTTTGATAAGTTTTGGTCCATTTGCATATTGGGGTTTAATTGTCCAATTCCAGCTCCAGGTTGTAAGGTCCCATCCTTCTTGTTCCTCCCTCCAGCCACCCTTGTTTGTGCTTTTGGGCTGAAAGTTGTCCTTGGTGTGCAGCAGGAAAAGGATTTGTTTTGTGTCCCTGCTGAGTGCAGAGCTGAGTGACCCTGACTGTGAGCTCAGAGCTGCACCCTGGGCAGCACAGAATGTGAAATAAAAGCTGAAACTTAAGGTATCATTTCCCCCCTTTAGAGGGGAAAAATGTCACCCCTAAAAAATCTGTACAAAAGAGGGGTGTATGCAGGCAAACTGTGTGTCAAAAATCCCTAATTTGAAAGGAAATTGGGAAAACACACTGGAAGTTCTTCTGTGTAAAACATGATCATATTTACCAGCAGGAAGAGGCCTCAGGAACTGGAATTTTTTGGCATTTTCTGTGTTAGTAACAAGCCATCAGTTTCATGCAGGGTTTGCAGAACCTCAGGGCTGCTCAGTCTGAACTTCTCCTGACCTGCCCACAGCTTTGTTTTACTTGGTTTAGCTGTGACAGCAATTCCTCTAAATGACCAGTTATCTATGGATAATCTGGTTTATTTTTGTTATCTTGGTGTGCTACAAACATAGTTTTGTAGTCACAGCAGTAATTCTATGTGAAAAGGGCTTTTTAATGACTGTAATGCAAAGATAAAATGCAGAGAAACATGGGCCTGGTGCAGCAATGAGAGCTGGAGCCACAGGAGGAGGAATACACACGTGGGATGGGAAAATCTGGGGCACAAGAGACCTCCAAGGCAATAAACAGCTCATCAATATTGAGAAATGCAGACCTAGAGAGGGACAAAACAAAAAAAAAGTGTTACTTAAAATATGTGAAAGGCACCACATCTAGTAAATTCAGATGAATTGTGGAGCTGCAGTTCAGGGAAGAAAGAAAATAAAAATGTAAAATCAGGCTAGCAAACATGAAAAATGGCCACAAATTAATCCTAGAGTGAAGCAGAAGAAATCTTCACCTCCATCTGGGGTGCTCCTGACCTTTGAATGAGATCCTTGGGATTTCAATTGTACCAACAGCTCACTCTGGGCTGGATATTCAAGGTATGGATCCCACCTACCCATAACCAGGATTTCCAGTGCAGCAACTCCATCACTGCCCTCCCATCACTGTGCAGCTGCAGACCAAGGCCAGCACTCCAGGGGTGTTGAATTTCATGGGAAGTTCTGCTTTGTGTCACCCCAACACATCACTGCCTGAAGGACACACAGGAAAAATCCTTTTCCTGAAAATGCAGAGACCAAAGGACCAGAATATTTCTTCCTAATGAAAAATAAAGGGTGCCTGGAACTTCTTATTTCAAAATGTATCATGGCTCTAAACAGGATTAACGTTGAGAATTAACCTGGGGGGTAGGAACTTAGGAAAAGAGTGATTTTTTTTCACATATTCTGCAGAAGCTGAGTGAATCCATTTCCCACAAAGTGTGTTCAACTGGCCCCTGCAGCAGCACAATTGACTTCATTAGTCTGTCTCAGAGCCTTCTTGTTTTGCCTACCAATTAGGATAATCACCCTGTCATATGAGCTTTGCAGCTGGGACAAATTGGAGGTCTTGGGAGGCAGCTGGAGATGAAAACCAAACCCCACAAAAGCTTCCTTGGAGTGTGTGCCTCCATCAGTTCTGTCCTGGAGTTAAAAATTACTCCAAAAGGTGAACAATTTCCCTTTTCTCCTGAATTCTCCTTGCTATAGGGAGTTGCACTCATCCCGAGCTCTTCAGGGGAGCAGAGAATTGTGCTTTGGTCATCAGATATTTTCTGGGATATTCAGATATTTTCTCTGTCAGTCCTGCATCAGCTCCCCCAGCCCTTTCTGCCGTCCTGAGAGCAGGAGTTGAGGAACCTGCTAAGGCAGGCCCTGGAACCAGCCCCAGCAGCACCTCTAGAATTTGGGATTTGAGAGATTTAAAGGCATTTCCCACAAGATTTTTGGGCAGCTTTTCTCAGATCCACAAGATTAAAGTCACCATCTGTGTGGAGAGCAGAGAGGGAAACAGAAAATACCATTTCTTCTCACAGAAAACACCATTTTCACTATAAACCTGTTCAACAGTATTTTTGTAGTGACATCAGCTTCACTACCCCCCTGAAGCTGCTGAGGTGATAAATTCCATTAATTTCCCTCTATCTGTAATAAATCTTGGCTTGAAATTCACAGTCACATACATATTCATACATAAGAAGGCACAGATTGCTTTGAAATGTTCATGAACTCCATGAAAATCTGAAAAAAATTTAAAGACCTAATAAAACACAAACTGAGCAAGGGAAGTCTAAGATTCTTCTGGTTCCCTCATGCTATTCCCTGAAACTTGCAGTAATTTCCTGTGGAAAATCTCAGTTTCTGGTGACCTGATGCAAGGGCACAGAAAGGAAACCATGTGACTCTTCAGATTTTGTCCAAATTCCACCGGTTTTATACTTATCATTATACTATATTCATTTATTTCACAAATAATTCACTATGTTTGGAAATATTTGCCCATGCCAAAGTGCATTTCCACTGCAGCCAGTGGAAGCCAGACTATGGAATAAAATTCATGAGGAAAAAATCCTCAGAAAGCATCAGGTCCTGCATGCTCAGGTCCCAGGGCCTGTTTGAAAGGACTCTTCCCTTTCCCCATATCAGACAGGCTGTGTTTGTTTATCCAGGGCAGCAGAAGTGGGAAAAAAACATTTATTTTCTGCTCAGATTGCTGCTCTGCAAAGCCCCAACACCAGAATTCTGCCTCAGTGTCATCTATGGGCTTGCCCATGATGAGGCAACTCCACAGAGTTCAGCACAAATTCAGGTTTCCTCATCACCAGAATTTGACTGGATGATGAAAGGAAAATAATCTGGTTGTTTCATAGAAGCTCAGCAGAACTGAGATTATGGAGACAAACATTAAATAGCACAACCTTTTAAACTGATGTGAAATTTCCTGAGATGTTCCCAGAAAGTTGTAGGAGAAGAAGGACACTGCCCATCTAACTCCGAGGGATGATAAATTCCAGGGTGCTGGCATCAGGCAGCCACATGTGGAACTTATAAAACCTTCTGATCTCCAGCTTGTGCTCATGTCTTTGATTTTAAACCAAATTGTTCTATTTTTCCTGGCAACCCTTTTGTTTTAGGTAGAAACCTTAATATGGCAATGTGACATGTATTTAAAATAAATAAATGGCAGATTTAATTAATCCAAGAGAGGTTTATGACACTTTTTAGCTTTTATTATTTGAACAGCTAACTTAATCTCAAAGAACAACACTTGCAGCTTCTTACTGCATCTCCTTTCATCTTTCTTTTTTTATTATTTTTAATCACAAGCGTTTTGTGTTTTATAACCTCTTCTGCTAAGTAAATCATAAATACTTTGAAGAGTAATTTCAGATATTTCCTTACAATCTTTTCTCTCCCCATTCCCATTTTGCTGCTGATTTCCTCCTTCACATCTCGGCAAAATCCAAAGCCCAGTGACAGAAATTTTTTTGTTGTCATGAAAGAATATTTTTTCAGAAAGCCTTTCAGAGGAAAATCTAAGTGTTCTTCACCTTCCAAGCCTTCTGGCATGGAACTGCCATCACATACACGAGGTTCTTCATTCAGACGAGCCTCCAAGCGATCCAGCAGCGTCGCCAGCAAAGATTAAGGACACACCAAGGTCAAAAGAAAGGAAAGAAAATCCAAATAAAATAGTACCAGCAAGGCTCGCTCTGTTAAAGTATTTAACTGCAGACAAACAATTCCAAAACCTGGAGAAAAATAAGATATATCTGGATAGACTCGGATTCAGGATGCCCTCTGAGAAAAAATTTTGGTGCATAATTGTTTAAACTGCAAAAGGCAGTTTAGATAAAGCAGAGTATGACATCACTCAGCTAAATCTTTTAATGATATCAACTTTACAACAACTATATTTAACAGAGCACACTGGGGATTAAAGTGATTTACTGGAGTCATTTCTGAAAATACAGGGCTTGAGTTTAAATCTAAATTGTTTAGATGTAAATCTGGTGGAAAAAAAATCTTAACAAGTGAGGTTTGCAACTTGAGACGTTAATGAAATTGGATGTCACCTCACAGCTTTTAATGGCCCAGAGTTAATGGCTCTGTGCCCTTCTGCAGGTGCTGCTGCCTGGGCTCACGTTGGGATAAAGGGATTGGAACAGGAATCTCTCAGATGTCAAAGAGGAACACCAGGTTCCCTCCAGGAATGGGTACAACCAGCCTTTGCTCCATTTGATGCCTTAGGATTTTAGCTTTTATATTTTTCAATTCCTGTGCTGCTCTAGTGGATAACTCTAAAGCTCCATAGCCTGTCAATTACTGTCTTCCCATTTTATTCAGAAAACAATTCCTCTCCAGGCCTGCAACCCAAGGACACCTCACTGCCTCAAGCCCCAAAAACTTTAAACAAAAATGGGGAGGAGCAAACTGGGGGTAAATGACTTCATTACCTGAAGCTGTAATTGGAGGATTAACCCCTGATATGTAACTGGACCAAACTCACAATTGTCTGAAGAACTCGTGGCCATTGTCCATGCTGGGTGCAGCCTCTGGGAGGCTCTGAGTGCCCAAGCTGTGCCCATTGAAGGCCTTCAATAAATCCCCACTTTATTCTCTGAACCTTGCCCAGCCTCTGTGCCAGGACATCACATTCTGCACACAAATCTTTGCTTCCCAAAACTCCAACCCTGCCTGAGCCCAGGGCTCCAAGGCAGGCAGTGAACCCAAAGTGCCAACCCAAAGTCTGAGTAGTTCCTGTCCTTGTCCTGAACCTTCCCCTCCTCTGCCTTCCCTCCCTCACAAACATCTGTTTGGTTTTCTACTAAATCCCTAAACTGTACCAAAATTCCAGGTAGGAACCCAATACCATTGTGTTTTCCCCTTGACAATTCCCAAATTAAATGGTTCCCATCAGTGAGAATTCCCTGGTTTCAAACATCAGTCTGTAGGGAAACGCTTTGTGAGGGAGGGGGAAAATGTCTTGGCATTGGCTTCTGTAAGATGCTCTCCCTGGAAAAAGGAGTGGAAGGAGTTCCTCATCTTCCATCTTTCTCCTGTTCAGTCCTCCAGCACCAAAGCAGAGCTCAGGCTGCCTCAAGACCACCTAAATTTAGAGTGCAGCAGAACATCATCCTAATGCTTCTTTCCCTGTAGTTGCTGGACATTGCCTACAGTGTTGGAATTCCAGTTCCCTTCCTCCTCCACACACACAAACACACACACACACACACACACAAAAA
>WEIU01023057.1:148139-193933 GCA_013389925.1 Aegithalos caudatus | reverse complement strand
GTTGTCTTCTCAGGATCTGGAGTTTTGTACAAAATTATATCCTCTGAAGCATTTTGTTGTGGATTTTGCCCTATTTTAGGGTGGCCCACCCAAACACAGGCACCGGCCTCTCTGTTGAGAGCCCTTCCAAGCTTCTCACAGAAGGCAGCACAGGCCTTTCCACACATGAGGACAAATTCCAGCCCTGGAAGGACCTGGAGCTGCTGCAGAGAGCCCAGAGAAGGCACCAGGATGATCCCACGGATGGAGCAGCTCTGCTGGGGGGAAAGGCTGGGAGAGCTGGGAATGTTCAGCCTGGAGAGGAGCAGCTTTGGGGTGACACCAGTGTGGCCTTGCAGGGCCTGAAGGGGCTGCAGGAAACATGGAGAGAGATGATTTACAAGTGACAGGACACAGGGAATGGCTTCAAACTGCCAGAGGGCAGCGATGGATGGGATATTGGGCAGGAATTGTTCCCTGTGAGGGTGGGCAGGCCCTGGCACAGGGTGCCCAGAGCAGCTGTGACTGCCCCTGGATCCCTGGCAGTGTCCAGGTTGGACACTGGGGCTTGGAGCAGCCTGGGACAGTGGGAGGTGTCTCTGCCCATGGCAGGGTGGCACTGGATGGGCTTTGAGGACCCTTCCAACACAAACCATCCTGGGATTCCATGAAAATAACATACAGTTCATCTGTGCAATTGCAGGACTATTCCAGGCTCTCTGGAAAAAAAGCAAATATTTATTCTGACATTTCCTAGCAGACAAAGAAGATGTGGGCCTGATGCCACTGAGGAAGTGTTTGATCTCAGCACTAGGTCATCATGCTTCATGCCCAGCCAGAGCTAATTGTTAATCTGCTCAGTGCTCCCTCCCAAGCTCTGTCAGCACCAAGTGTCCTGCATGCAAATAAATATTCTGGGCAGCCTCCTCTCCCACCTCCTGTTTCTGCCTCTTGCAGGAGAGCACCTAAATTTCAGCTCCTGCATTCCAAAAAGCCATGAATTTCAAACAGCAGAGCTCCATGGAGTCACTGCCCACAGAGCCTGCTGGTAAAAATCCATTTTATAGCTATTTCTGCAGAGTTTTTCAGGCAACCAGTGATGTTCTGTGCAGTCAGAGGCCAACTTAAACCTACTATTTCTGCTTACACTTGTAGAATAAAAGTTGAAGTGAGGGGAGATTTATGCTTTGAGTGTGGTTGGGATGGTCTCAGCTGTGATTCTCCAGTTAAAGTTGTCTGATAATAAAGAGCCTGGAACAGACACTTTCCCTGGCTTTCCTCCTAAAATTCCCAAGAGGTGAGCCAGATTTTTACTGTGCCCACAGAATCTGGCAGGGTGACACACCACCCCTCTTTTTGGTACTTGAGACAAATCAGAAGAAAGTGATGAAGAGAATTCCATGAAATCCAGACTCCCAGTCCTGACTCTTAATATGGGATTTGTTAACCAGGTCCATCTCCTCTAATACCTGAGTCCATAATCCCACTTCTTGGTGGTAGGAATCTCCTTCCTTTGTTACCCCAACTCATTCCAGACTTCGCAGAGTTCAGCCCAAGCAACTCAACCTTTTCCATCCCAGCAACCAGAATTTCCTCCAGTGCATTCTCACATTTTCTTCACTTTGGGAACCCTAAATTTTTATGATTTCCAGATGCCCAACCTCCTTTATCACAACAATTCATCAGTGGGTGCATCCTGCTTAGAGAGAGAAGTCACTTGTTTGGGGAAAGAAATGCAGAAGAGCTTCAGCAAAAGATTTCCTGCCTTAGCCCTAAGAGGAGCAACAAGGGCCACATCCATTCCCTCTCCCTTCTCTTCCCCTGCTGCTGCTTCCCTGCTCCCCTCCAGTTGCCAGGCAACATGCCTGTCTCACATGCTCTGCATCCCCCCCCCAAAAAAAAAACAAAAAAAAAAAGGAAAAAAAAAAAAGAAGATCCTGCGGGGGAAAAATTGTGCTGACAAGTCGGGAGCGTAAACTTTGTGCTGAGCTCCCTCCCCTCTCTCCCGTGCTCAGCCTTTCACAGCACATTAAATCATTAAATCTCACCTCTGCTCTCTCCAGAGCAGCACAGACCTCGGGAGACCGGAGCACACTCGGGATGGGCTCGGGAAAAAACAAAAAAACAACAAAAAAAAAAAAACCAAAAATAAACAGCCAGGGGAGAGTTCTCAATTCAGATCCCCTCCTGCTGCAAGGCTGAAATTCCCTCTGAACAAAGGGCTCCCACAGGATGCTGCTGCTACAATAAATCCTGCACGTGCCATGCTAATCTAGGACAGGTTAGAGACACAGAGCTTTGTGTATTCTGCAGCAATGGCAAATCCATTTTCTTTACTTTTCCTATTATCAAAGGCTTTAAAATTTGACCATAAAGCAGAACTCCTCCAGGCTGCAATTTATTCCTAATGCAAGGTCGTAGTGCTGCCTGAACTGTCTCTCTCTCTCCTGTTATCCACCCACACAGACTATGAACATCTTAAAGAAATAATAAAAAATACAATTCACTTAAGCTATTCAGCAAATTCCAAGTTAACCTCTTTATATGCTCCTCTATTCCTGTGTAATCCAATTATTTGAGGGGAATCTCACATGACTACACTTGGAAAAAAAAAATAAGTTTACAACTTCATATGTAGAGATATGTTTGTGCAGAAAAAATAACAACTGCACTGCTCTGCTTTCCCTTAGCAATGCTGATTCCCAATTTTTAGGGCCACACCTCACTCCCAACCCTCAGGACTTCCTGGAAAACAACTACAGTATCAAGCTTCCTTTAAAAGTAGCACAAAATGCAATATATTTCTGTGCTTTGCTTCACACCAGTGTGATCCCTTCAGCAGAACACTTCTCCTTGTTCTCAGACCCTAGTTTGGAAACAGGTTGGAGCATGGGTCAGGCTCTGAGCCTCAGTTTACCATCAGTAAAACACTTTGCTTCCCTCTCTTATTCAAACTGTTCAGCAGAGAGGATGACTGGCTGCTACAACAGCTCCATTTCCATCAGATAATACATATTTCACACCCAAATTATCTGTTAAAAAGGCAAATTTGGGGGCAGATTTCTGCCGAATTAAAAAATAGGATTCAAACAACCAAATATTTCATTTCAGAATGAAGCCAACTGAGCATCCCCAGAACAAAGACCCAAAGAGAAATTTATCTAATTCAGGCTGTAATTTTCTAAGGAAATGATGAGATTTTCAGACCTGGAATTTCAAGGTGAGGCAGTCATGGTTGAATGAAATGTTGTTTTTTGGCTCTGAATTACTCCCTGAAAAAGAGCAGGAGAGGGCAGAGCAGTGGATGTGCCACTGCCCCTGTGGTTTCAGCCTGGGTGTCTGTGACACCACAAGGATCAGACAAAATCTCTCAGGTGGATTCCAGAACAAAAGGCTGCCCCACACCCTGAGCCCTTTCCTGGCATGGCCCTGGAACGTTTCTGTCCCCCTGACCCTTCCTACAATTATCACATTTCTCCAATCCTAAAGACCCTCCAAAGGTGATGAAGGGACAGGCTGTCCCTGCAGTGGTCACCAGTTTAAACCTTCTCCTCTACAAATGCATCAGCAGGGACCTGTAAGTTATTTTTGGGTTCAGATATCAGGGGTTCAACTCTCCCAACATCACTTTGCCTCACAGGCTCTTTTTCAGTCCAAAATTCCCCAAAACCAAGCCCCAGGCCCCTTGCATTTTATCTTCTTTTCTTCCAGAGTGGGGATTAAATGCTTGAGATGGTGTTTCATGTTGGGACTCAGATGTTTATTAATTCTTATCTATGTTACAGTCTCACAACTCTCAGTTCTACAGCACTTCAAGCTAACAAACTAAAAATGGCCCCCATTTCTCTCTCTACAAGGCCTTTTAAGCACAAACTGTCCAATTAAGAAATGACACCTGAATTATTTTTACTTTTAACCCAATACCCAACCACCCATGGCCCTCAATGAGGACTTTTCTATCCAATTACAAAATATCACCCAGACCATGAAGAAGAAGGTGAAAAAGAAGGACTGGTCTCTGCCCTAAACCCCCCATCTTGCTTTATATATATATTACTATATTCTAAACCCTTAAACTCTAAGTTTTGCACCCTGTGATGTCACACACTTCTATTCAAACTCCACCCCCACAATCCCAGGGCTGTCACCCAATTTTGGAAGCCTTCTCCACGGCCTCAGGTGAAATGCAGAGTTTGCTTGGGGGTCAGTGCCTGTCAGCACAGAAAGCCTGGAATCCTCAGTGCCCAGGGTTCCAACATCCCGGTGTCTTCCCTGGATTTCCCCTCCATGAGACCTTCAGCAATCCCTGTGCTTTTCTTGCTCCATTCCTAACCAAACCTGTGTCAGGACAGGCTCATCCTTTGTGACACGGTGGCATTGAAGGATCATCACTTCAATTTCTGTACAACAAACAAAGGGGGAAACATGCAAGGACAGATTTAGATTTGCTCACAGTCATAAAATGAATCTATTTTGTTCTCAGCCTGCAGGCCCAGAGAAACATTTAATTCTGTAGTGGTTATTCTTCAACAGAACACTTCTGTGCCTCACCTGCCCGTTCAGTGAGAGGGGAACATAAATCTCACACAGGAGAGTGGAAACAGGCATTCAGTTCTGAGAGGCTCATGGTGAAAAGTGATGTTTGCAGGGGAAAAATGTGTCTTCACAGCCACATAGGGGTGCAGTGCATTGGGCACCCTGGCTAGAATGCTATTTAAAAGCATCCAAAGCCTCAATGATGAAGAAATGAGACCTTCAGAAGTAATGTAAGGCAAATAGAAGATTAGTGGCTTTACATTGGGATAGCTGAGAAATACACAAAAAGCAGGTTTTTGAAGGGGTGAAAGTGTTTTCTTAAAACTGCCACCCATATCAACATAACCAAATATTAATATCTGTCTGAACTATGTTCTGAAATCAAATTTGAGAGAGCTGTTCCTCACACAGACCTCTCACCAGCTGTCAGGGGGACAGGGCTGTTCAGTAGTGCTCAAAATATTGGTTTGTTATTAATATTTGTCTTCAGTTATTAGTGTAAAGTAAGAACTGTAAGGGCTGTGAACTTTACTTTGGTCAGATGCAACATAATTTTTAGTTTTTATTCTATTTTATTTACATCATGTTTGGATTTCATATAATTTATATATTTTATTATCAGAATTCTACAACTATTTTTATATTAAATATAGATTTCATTAGTTGTTGTTTCTTGGTTTTTAATATATATTTTAGGTGGTTTTTATTTTAGTAGGATATGGTGTTAGGACAAGAGAAATAGTACATTTGATGGTTGGGTTGATGGTTGGATACTGACACAGTTTTTGTTTATTATTGCACTTTTTTTGTTTTGTTTTGTTTTCACAAAATGTATTTGACCTGAAAAATATTTAGATAACTAATCCCTAGCCTAAATGTTGTGTATTTTAATTTACTGAGGTTTTCAGCTGGTCAATTAAAACCCCCTCTGCACAGATCTGGTTCTCTTGGTGGGATGTTGCTTTCCAAACTTGAACAACTTGGAATGCTCAAAAGTGGGTGAGATCAGTAGTTTTTTAGCACCATTATTCATCCCAAATTTAACAAAACATGAGCAGCAATTATGCCTTAATGTGCAAATCAGAGAACTGTACAACGGAAATCCAACCCAACCCTTTCATGCACAGAAATATCTACCAAGTTTTTAATTGTTAATTATTTTCATTTGTCAATAAATACCATGAATGCCTCTTTTGATTCATTCCATTTTCTCCTGTGAGCTCCACACCAGTTTTTTCTCAGCTTATCCCCAGTCATTGATCAGCTAATTGCAGCTTCTCCCTCTGATTCTCTCAGATGAGGATTTTATGTGTATAATGGATTAAATAATAAAGCCAAGAAGTTGTGGGGTTTATATTTAGATAAATACGTATTTAATATTTAGACAGCAACTGGAAACCAAGAATTGGCTAATGCAAAATAAAGGACTCGTGTGTCAATATGCATTAATTTGCAACTTAATTCATAGAGTTCTGTTGTTAAATGTGCACCACACCTTGTCAGGTTCAAGCAGTTGATGAATTTAGAGTTGAAGAAGCAAATCTAAAGCCACGGTGGCACTATGGAAGCGAGGCAGGATGCTGAGGAGAGCCATTCTCCAGGGAGCTAAAATCCACAGGCAGCATTTTTTTCCTTTTGATGTCTAAATATGCCCTGGTTTGAACCCTTCAAGGCTGGCAGAGAAGGGCTCTGCAGTTTCCCACCAGCCCAAGGAGACATGAAGGAAGTGGCATGTGCCACTTTGAGGGGACACTCTGGGACACTCTGGGTGCTCAGCAGACAGGAAAGCAGCTCCAGCAGTGCCAGGCTTGGCAGCACTTCATTCCTTCTGACCTCTTTGTTCTGCCCTGCTCTGGCACTGCCTCTTATCCAGCCACTGCAAGAGAAAAAATAACCCACAAGCAAACAAAAACTGCCTTTGCTGCTCTGCAAAGACATTTATTGGGAAGATGGCAGCTGCACCAACAGGTGAAATGAGCTCTTGCTGCTGTGGTGGAGCTCTGATTCAATTTGGCACAAAATCTCTGCAGACCAAGCAAATGTGACACAACCATTCTCCCTCGTGTTTGGCCAAGTCCAGAAACTACACCCACAGCTGCTCTGGTGGGCACACAGGGCTCCAGTCCAGCAACAGGGAAAATAAAACATTCTCCACCTCTTCCTCCACATTCCTCTCCACGCTCTCTTCCTCTTAAGCCTCATTTGAATTTTTCTTCCATTCAGGCACAGTCTTACCTGCTAGCAGCAATAATCCTGATCAGCATCTTCACTACAAAACCTGGGATTGCTGCAGGATCCCCCAGTGCACACAAACTCTGCTTTTGCAGTCACCCTGGTTTCATTTTAAGCAGTGCTCACATGCAGACAATGGCCATGACCCTGGGTGCAGAACATTGTGAAAGGCTGATGCCACCACTGTGCCCAGCTCGGGTTTCAGGAAGGATTTTTGGGCTCACAGAGGATTCTTGCAGCCTCCAAGGTTTTGAAATAATCTGTGGCACCTGACAGAGCCTGACATTGATGTGTGCATGTGGCTTTCAAACCAGCTGCTGTCCCCAAAACGACACACCAAATGCAAGCTGTAGGCAGGTGATTTGAAAAGCCAGGACAGATTTATTCCTTAGTATATTGATTTTATCTGTATTTATATTTCAAATGAGTGTATTTTAAATATCAACTCTTGTCTGGATTCTTCTGGTTTGTGTGTTACCTTGTCTTTGAACTCTCTTCTGCATTGCTCTTGCTTAGCTCAGTGTTGGGAGTTGACCTTTTATTGCAATGAGAAACAAGGCCTTGGGCAAAGCAAGTACAAAATAAATGGACCAAAGTAAAATCTGATGGATTGCTTGAGTTATAACATCAAACTGCTAATGCAAATGTTATTCCTCATAAATCACTTCACTTTCCTAAATTTCCTCCTTGTAAGAGTAGCCTTTACATCTCAGAGCATAATATTCACTGATGATTAACACATATTAAATATCATTCCAACCTGCCCTTTTTGAGGGCTGGTTTAATTCTTCCAGAGGAGCTGGGAAAGTGTTAAGTTCTCATCTTCAAATAGATCCATGTCCTTCTTCTGTGACCCCAGAAAACAACCTGGAGCTACATGGCACTGTTGTGCGTGCCTTGGTCCAGCTGCAAAGACAGCAGTGCTGGAGGATGCTGCTGGCTGGGCAGCTCCTCTAAAAAAAAAAGAAGAAAATTAGAAGTGGTTTTACCAGTGGATTTCTTTCTGAGGCAGTGAATAAAGCCATTGTGATGATAAATTTCTATCGCAGGGTTGTGCCAGATCAGGTGTTTGGGCTTTATTTAATTCTTTAAGTTGCTTCCCAAAGCTGGTGGGGCTGGCAGGAGAGAGGACTGTGTGGCAGTGCCCAACATCCAGCTCCTTGCTGCACTGGTCCTAAAGCTGTGGGAGCAGGGAAAAGCCCTGCTGACAGATTTACATCAGCCAACTCCTCCTGCACTCCAGCGAGCTCCCAAGGTGTGCTGAGAGAACACAGTGCAGAATGTGCTGCACTGATGACATGGAAATAATTAATTGGGCACCATTGTCTATGCTTTTCCTGATTTAGGGAAGGGAGGACAGGATTGATGTCACTGTTTTACAGAGGGTACAAAGCAACTCCCTGCAGACAATTCAGATTTTTAGAGGGTTTCTACGGGAGCATCCTCCAGGTCAGATCCTGGAAAAGTGATTTTAGTCATGCTGAAAAAGGAGCATCAGACAGAAATCTCCAAAAAGTTTATTTCTCCAGAGGACTCTGCTCAGTTCCCTTTGCAGAGATGGATTTGGAATCTCCTCACAGGATCAGAGCAGCTCCCTTTGCAGCCAGCAGGATTTCCCCCCTGGGAAACCCCCAGTGCAAGTATCAGCTCTGTTACACACCCAGCACTGCAAGACTGCACCTCCTTCCTCTCAGGAGAGGGAGTCTTTCAGAATTTTAATAACTTTAATAATTAAATCCACTCCATGTGTAATATATAAGAGTTCAGGCATTAACTGGCCCTACTTCTCCCTGCACACACTGACCAGGGTCCTGCAGTTTTCCTCTGATACCACAGAGAATTGTGCTGTCACAGGCCAGACTGTTCTGAGCAGTCAGGTTGGTTCATATCCCATGATACATAAATGTTTGGGATCTGGCACAAGCAGCTGCTTGTAGCAGGGCTTTTCCTGGCAGCAGGGCTCTGGGGAAACAGGCAGGGTCCTTTTAGGGCCACTGGAATGGTCACAGTTTGTACCAAGGGCCAGCCCCTCACCTTCCATTGCTTCCCATTCCTCTGGAGAGGTCACTCAGCCTTCACTCAGTGACTTCTATTCCTGCACTGGAGCATCACCAGCTTTGGACCCATCCTCAGCCTTAGGCATGAAGCCTCTGCAGCCCCAGAGCCCTGAGAATCCTCATTTACACCCAGCAGCACTGACTGAAACGGGGGAAGGTAATTGAAACCATACAAGGTAATTTTTTTACCTTGCAGCATCAGAACTGTTCTTCCTCCAGGTTTCCTCTGAACAATGAAGCCATTAATGACCTCATTAACCTGATCCTCCCTCAATGCCTGGATGAGGGGTTTGGCAGCCCATGTTTCATTCACTTGCCCAAATGACCTCTCCAGCACACAACTTCTTGCTTGTCATCCTGTTATCACCTCGGGGTGTGAACACTGAGAAGAGAAAGTGGGAAACCACTGCTGAACCACAGAGAACAGAAATTCTAATGAAGTGCTGGAAAACAAAATTGGATCCATTTTGTTCTGGTCACCAGTCAAACAAATTTCCCTAATCATATCTGAATTAGTTTCTCTCCCTTTTCCTCTCCACAAACAAAGAGGCACACAAATAAAACTAAAGCATGCTCCCAGGTAGGTATAGAATACATTCATTCCAAAGTTTTAAGGGATTGAACTGACAAAAGAAACCAGAAAGATATATTGAAAAGCTTGGAAATCAGTTTGGGGAAATAACTTGAATAACTGAATTCTTGCTTTCAGGTACAAATCAATAAAGCCTAAAAATAACTGATTTACAGGCAGCTTTGAATTATTAGCTGCTGCCAGAGTTGGCAGTTTAGGTAAATTTAAAGAACTTAAATTCATTCTCAGTCAATAAGTTTTCCTCGATGCTGGAAAACCAAACTGCAAAGCTCATCAGTAGTTAAATAAATAATGATTGGGTTTGGTTTATACACAACAACAACTCAAAATCACACTGCTAATATGTGATCCCCTTCTGTAGAAAGCTTTTAAAGCTGACACAATAAAGTTGTTTAATTGATTGATTAAAGTTGATTTAAGGGAAGCAAGGATTTTAGGGAGAAGAAAACGTGGTTTTGTTCAGGTGTAGCCCAACAGAGTCAGGATAAAGAAAAATGCTTATTTTTTAAGTATAAAGCCTTCTTTAAGACTGGAAGACAATAAGTTTTTAAAGTTAAGGATGCACCTCATAACAGCCAAAAAATGAACTCCTAATAAAAATAAAAATAAAATAAAAAAAAAATTCTATTAAAATGCAAAATGCAAGTGCTTGTGGTGCAGCTACACAGTGAGGGTTGGGGTTGTTCTCTGGTCTCTCCTCAGTCTACAAATAAAAATAAAATTCTTCAAGAACCAGCAAAGACAGTTTCTCCTTTAAAAATGCTTATAAAAACAGAAAAATATTTTAAAATCTCCTCATTTAAGCTAATTCCTTTGGGAATTCCTCCAGGGCTGAAGGTTCTGCTGTCCAGTCCCAGCCATGTCCTACCATCCCAGTGGGTTTTTCCTCCATCAGTGTTATTTAATAGATTCCTTCAATCAGCTCCTTTGACATGTTCTCCCAAATTCCACATCATCCCAGACATGTCTCAGGTTATTTCCATCTCTTTTCTGGATAGCTTTGGACTCTGTCAAGTCCTGGCATATACAATACATTTATTTCCTGTAATATTGGAAATTTTCCTGCAGCAATTACTTTTGAAGGCATTTCGATGTCTGCCCCTATCTGTGGTGAATTCTGGGTTTATTAAGGTGGAAATCCACAGGAGCTGCTGTCAGGGGACAGCAAAGTTCAGCCTGCCCTTACAGTACAGATTTTCAATGACCACACCCAGCTGATTCCATGCTTTATTCCTGACTTAATTGGTCCTGAGAATTGATTGTCCTCCTGTGTTGCTTTACCTTGTAAAGCGCTGCTACAGGTGGGACTTTGGTGCTCTGAAATGATTATTTCCCCCCACAAATGGTTATAATTATGATTTTTCAGCATTAAATAATATTGCTGCTCACTGTATATTGTTTTAGCTTGTGTTAAAAATCTGCTTTCCATCAGTTCCTCAGCTGAGCCATGAAAATATGGAATTTATTTACATCCATCATCCTGTGTCAGTGCCAAAGGTGAGAGAATGTACCTGGTGCATCCCTAATGTCTGCAAGGCTCCTCCTGCCATTCCAAAGGGAATCTGCTTCACAAAAAGATACAAAAGGGAAAAAAAGGAGGAAAAATGCTCTGCAAACATTCTGGACTTACCCCCAAGATGTTTGGGTCCCTCAGTTTCACCTCACTGCCCCTTTTCTTCCCAGTGTCATCTGCCACCAGCTTCCAGATTTTCCCATTTTCCATGGCATAAATTCCTGGGTTTTCACAGATTGAAATGACAAGAGACCACAAAATATCAGCTGGTCATAATTACCCATTAAGCAAAAATCAGTGGATTTTTTTAGTATTATATATTATTGTAGGTATTTTTGATTTCTTTCCAAAAGTATCCAAAGAATTAAATGGTATCCAATGATTTGTGAGACCAAATGAGCACCATGCAATGATTATTTTACAGCTGCCTCACTGCATTAAATTCTCCTTCCCCAATAGGGGAAATTTAATTTACTCAATTAAATTATTAATTTATCATTAATTTTCACGTGGAAATGAATCACCTTCCATTCTTATATGGATATACATTTCATAGGAAGCCTTGCTCATAACCTGTTCTAAATACACTACTTTCAAATTTACATAAAATTAATTCAAGAAGAGCTTTTAAGCTGCAGATAAAGTCAAAGCAAATAAACAAGCAAAATCAGCAGAGTGTGTAGACAAACCCTCAAGGTTCTCACACTCCAAGGGACTCTCAGGGATTTGGGATTTGGCTCCCCTGCAAGGACACAAAGTCCGTCTGAGGATCAGTGCCATGTCAGTGATGACTGCTAGCACTGGATATTGACATTTCTCTGTGTTCTTGTCCTGAAATCAGCGCACATATTTCAATATTTTCTGGTCTCCACTAAAGTGATGTCCCAATGGGTATGGACAAATTACCACCACACACAGCTTTAGGTTCCCAGAACCCTTGGGTCCCTGGGATTTTCCTTTCCTCTGGTGCTCAGTCCCACTGAGGATTGCACGTTCAGCACTCCAGCATGAGAAGAAAATAACTTTTCACTCTTTCACCTCTCTCTTGGAAAATGGTGGAGCATACCTAAGAGAAGTTAGATTTGATTTAATCTGTGAAAATTGGCTTTTCCTTTTAACCCCTTTGCTGCCTTTTCTGTTGGGGGCTAAAGCCAGTCAGGGCAGCCCTGTGAACAACTCCAGCTGTCAGCACGGGGCCATGTTCCTCATCCACTTGCTGTAAATCATGCCCTGACATCCCTTCATTTTCTCCTTTTAGTCCTGTATTATTTTCCAACCCTTGGAGAGCATTTGCTGTAGCCTCCCTTTCAGGAGACTTTTTTCTCCCTTGGTGCTCCAGCCTGACCTCGCTCCCTCCCTGCAGCCCTTCAAGACACACGTGGCTTTTTATTCTGTTTAATTGAAGCCTGTAGGTCTCTTCTCAGCATCCCAATCCAGCTTTTTTTTTTTTTTTTTCTGCTTCTGGAGGAGTCTGAACTTTGTGGCCTTCATTTTCCAAAAGCCTCCAATCTCCTAATTAGGCACATGATGTGAGGAGCTGGAATTTCACAGAATCCATCAACACTTGAGCCTTGACCTTCTGAAACTCTACCCATCAGCTTCCAAGGCCTCGAGGTTTATAATTTTTTTCTTTTTAATCTAGCCCTTATTTTAGTAGCAGAATCCTGGTACCTTTGGCAGCAGAGGTGCTGTGAATTTTCAGGTATTTTTGCAAATACACACAGTGACTTTAAGAAGTCCAGACAAGCTTTATTCTCTGTACAACATCTTTTATTAATTGCACAGACTGAACTTAGCACTGTGAAGAAACAGAATTAAAATCACTCCTGGGATAACACAAACATGTGCTTGTCAGCACTCAAAGTATGAGGCATTTGGGGAGAGAGACAATAATTAGAATTTAACTAAGAATGCAGAATATGTGAAAGGAGCAAACCATCTGCTTGAAACAAAGATGGAACGGAACAATGAGAAACCTTCTGAGAAAGAGGGATATTCAGAAGGCTAAAAATGAGGATTATATTGCCCTGCTAGATTTGAGCACCACCCCAGAAGGATTTGTTGTCACCTGGGAACCAAATATTACATTCTGGCTGACTGATGAACCCTGGTTGGCTTTGATAAGGAAGATGTGTGACTGCAGCACGTCTCTTGGAAAAAAAAAGTGAAACCAATAGTTACCCAAAGATCCCACAGGGCTCCTGTGCCAGAGAAAATCCAAACCAGCAGCATTGAACATGAACACTGCTCCCAAAAACCTGAATTTTGAGGTGTTCACACATGAAAAATTCAACTGGCATTGCTCCTGAGGGTGTAACAAGAGGGGCTGGAGGCTCCAGGGGCTGAGCTGGAGGAGGCAGGTGGGGTTTGGAGGGTTAGGGGTGGCTGCTCACCACTTCTGGTGTTGTGAGGACAGAACAAACACCAGATCACACTGGTGCTGCCTGTGTGCCCTCCAAAGATAACAGAGCCCTCCTGCCTTAATATATTGATATCTGGGAAAAAAAAAAAATTGCTGCCTGTTGTTTTTATCAGGGCTAGACAACCCTCACTCCACGTGCTTGAAATTAGCACACCAAGGCAGGGAAAATTAATTAGCAATTTGGGGCTTTGGCTGGGAAAGGCAGCTTGACCTCAGCTGGTTGTTCTGCAGGGGTCAGCTTTGTGTCACTGTGGTCACACAGACCTCAGACACTGTGGGAAGAGATCCCTGGCACTCTCCTGGGCTTGGCAGTGCTAATTCAAACCCCAAAAAACACCAGGAAGGTGCATTCTGCTTATTGGTCCCCCACCTACACAGGTTATGCTCGTCCCTTTCCACCTCGTGCTCCCTGCCTACCAAGCAAGAATAATTCCCCACTGGTGAGTGGTAAAGTTTAATTAACATTTTCAAACCACTGCTGAATGTTCATGTGGACTTAAACAGAACGGACTAATAATGGAGAGAGGATGCAATTCAAAACAAAGCTGAATGCAAAATGTAGGGCACGTAGTCATGAATCTCATTTTCTGCTTATGCGTGGCACAATTTAAAGCACATTTTTAGCCTGCTCTGTGTGGAGGAGGACAAATACTATGCAGCTTTAAATAAATATGTGTTTTAAAAGAGGTGTCTGTGGGACCAGCTGGCATGTTACCCATGAGAGGATTCAGTGGGTTTCTCTATCCCTTTGTATCACTTTATTTCTCCATCTTCTCTTTCCATAGTGTTTTATTTTGCTTCTTTTCCCATAGTCTGTGCTGGTTTCTCAGCCCACAAAGCTTTGCACAAGTCCAAGCCATCCCAAAAGGCTGCACCTGATGGGCTGGACATTGAGAAACCCACCCCAGAACAAAGCCCCGCTCCCAGGTCTGGACCATGAACGCCTCAGGACAGACCCAAAACACAAAACCAAGAGGAACCAAAAGTGGGCTGCAAGATGCTGCCTGTTGCTTAGCAACACTGCCCTGAAGCCACCCAAATCATGACTTCAGCATCAGGGATCTGCACGGGGATCATCCCGGCTGGCAGCAAACAAAACCCCACAGCCCCATCTCCCGCCGGCACCGTGGGCAAGGAGCTCGCTTGGCTCCTGATCAACTCTGAGAGTGCCTGGTAATTAAGCAGTAATCTGCTGAAATTCTGAAATTCACAGAGAGAAGGGGAGGTGGGAGGGAAATAACGAGGCCATGACTCAATCAGGTTTGCAGTGCAGATTTCAGAGCTCCATTGGGAGGGATGGGACAAGGTGGGCAAGGAGCTGTTCTCTCCCTTAGGCAGCGCAGCCATCCTTTGCTTTCCTCATGCAACATTTGGCTCTCATATTCTATATTTTTATCCTTTTCATATTCTATATTTTTACCCTTTTCATATTTTGTATATTTTTACCCTTTATATTTATGAATATATTAAGTTGGAGAGTGCCAACATTTTTCTTTTCTGTCTGGAGGATGTCATAGTCTGTTTCCTTCATTAAACAGCAAAACTGAAAAACCTTTCAGATATAAAATTCGAACTAAGTTGCTTAATGAGACAAAAAAAGCTTAAATATTTCATATCAAATATATGTTCCAATTAAACAAGTAAATTACATTAAATTTTGACTTTTCTCTCTTTAACTGCAAAGAACTTATTTCATTGAACATCAACTTCTTATGTAGTGTGAAAAAGAAAACAGAAGGCCACATTTCACCCTTTATTGCAGACCTCTGAGTGTGGAAAGTACTTGATGAAGCTGGAAACAAATTCTGCTTGAGGCACCCCCCCCAGGAAGAGTGTTCTTGTCATTAGGCTCAAGAAATTCCTGTGTGTTGCTGAACAGATTTAACACAAAAGGAATGGGTGAGGAAATTAAGAGAAAATGTTCTCCACCTCTGGGTTTTCTCAGTCAAACTCCAATTTGCTTCTGAATATCTTTCAGTGTGTTAAAACCTGAAAATATCCTCTTCCCACAAACCTGCTCCCACTCAAAATAAAAAAAAAATTAAAAAAGACAATTCTTGGTTCCTTGAACCCTGAAAATTAATCCAGAGCCATTGGTCCTCTCTAATCCTAAATTTCTGCAGCCAAAAGGCTTAAAGCAAAAAAAACCCAAATGCTCTTCCATCCTTTTTTAACAAATCCCACTGCTCATACTGACATTAGCATACCTGAACTTACACTTGGAACGTAAACAATCCCTTCTGCTCTTGGATATTTTCCTAGTTTTCCAGCCTATGTAAAATCCAGCATTAAACTCATCTGATAAACGTTTCCTTAAATATTTATTTCCTGGATTTTCTCACTGGGCCAGCACAAATCCTCCCTTGTGCATTTTTCAGCTATTCCAAAGCAGTGAAATACAAATCCGTCCCCAATCAAGCACATGGCAGAAGTCAACAGTTTACTGGCCATAAAATAAAAAAGGAAGAATTGGAGCAGCTGCTCCCCAGCTGGAACAGAGCTTCAGCAGGTATTACTGACAAAAATTGCAGCTTTGGAGTAGTGGTAGCTTGGCTCTGCCAGATTGGAAAGGCTGACCTCAGGTTGGCAGCTTTGGGAAAAAGGAGCTGTCTGTGATGGTCTTGCAACAGGAAAAATGTCATAAACTTGGTGCTTATTTCTAGCAGAAAAACTGTGTGAGTAAATGATTTAATGGGATTCTCATGGAGTCACAGGATGGTTTGGGAGGAACCACAAAGATTATCGAGTTTCAAACAAAAAAAAAACAACAACAAAACAAACCAAAGAAAATCTGTTGGTGGAGTTCATAATTATGGCAGCCCTGTTGGGTTTCATACCTACACAGGAAAATTTAATAATGACTCCTGATAATGAATAATAATGAATTTAATAATGAACTGAAAAATTATCTCACATTGGCTTGTGTAAAAACAAGTTCTGTGCACTGATTCCCCATCAATAATAAACACCATTCATGGCAGCCTTTGGGCAAACAAGAACCCAAAGCTCCCACCAGCAGCAAGGCTTCGCTGCTTTCTCTTTTATAAAATTAAATTTATTAAATCAAAGTCAGCCCTGAAACTCAGTCAGTCCCCACAATGTTTTTAGGTTATACAGCATGAATTAAGAAACAGAGAACTTGGAAAAAACAAACCAAGTGATTCTGAATTTATTTACAGCGAGCTGCAATGAATCTTGGATCTGCAATTACTCATCCACTCAGGACAAAGAACCCCATGTGCCTCTTCCCTAGCAAGGACTGGGAAAAAGTCCTCTTCTTTAACTTGGTAAGTCATAATTTTGTAAAGAATCTAAGGGTTGATTCTCAAGCCATTAAAAATGAGAGCTGGAAACTGCAAAGCTGTTTTTAATATACTGTTCATCTGAATATAAATGTTTATAAATCTCTGCTGTCCTCCTCAGAACATCACAGAGAGGAACCCTGACATTACCATGAAGGTCTGGCACACCTTTTTATAACTCCAGGAGTTTTCCCAAGCTCTGATGGATTTTCTTTCCCTACCTTTCACCATTCATTTCATCTTCCCTCAGCTTTAAATTCTGCCTGTAGCCAAAGCAGCTCTGCTGCTTTTACTCTGCCATCCATAAAGGTTTCCTGCTCTCACAGGTATCCCCTGAATATTGCAACAGGTGAAAGTGAGGAATCAGGGAGAGATTTATCCAAATTCCTTTTTGCATTGCACACACTGCTGCTGAACACTGAAATATGGGCAGCCTCTTGCCTTGCCAGCCAGCTCCTAAATAACACAAGAACAAACTCTGGAGGATTGTCAAGTCTCTGATCAAATTTAAAATAGATTGCTGGGATAAATACTGGAGGCAGTGATGGGACTTTAAATCATCAAACCATCAAAGCAATCTAAAAATAACCAACTGCAGCTTGCAGCCACTCGATTTCAATTTATAGCTAAAATAATTGAGGGGTACAATTATTTCCAGGTTGCATGTTTGATTTCCTGCTTTTCACACTGTTGTAGCTCTTGGGACATTTTATACCAGAGGAAAGGAACACTGCCCACCTCTCCCTTGCCTAAAGGAGCAGCCAAAGGAGAGCCTCAGGTGTTTAAACCTACAAAAGTCCTGGCTTGTTCTGTTGTAGGAGTTGGAGATTTTGGGAAAGGAGGTAGGGAAGAGGGATTTTTACTGAGATTTGCTGTTAACTGGGGTTTGGTTTTTTTCCTGCCATAGTGCAATGGCCCAGTGGGAAGTGCTTGGAACACGAGGCATTGCAGGGGTTTGAGTTCTGCTTCAGCAGCACCAGCACATGAGAGGAGAGATGTGGCCAAAACATTTCTGTACAACTCAGAACATGCAGGATTCTGTTCCACGTGGCTCTTCTGAGCCCTACAACACATCTGCAATGCCAAACCATAGGAATAACCTGGTTAGCAGAGAATAAACATTAAAGAGGCACAGGAATAAAATAAATGTCAACAGTTCATGGCCTGTGTCCCTCAGACACTAAACCACCTCCACTGATCCTATTAAAAAACCAAAACCTTACCTCTTCTACAGAAGGTCCACAATTTCTAAATCAGTTTGTCCTCTATTTTGCTTTTTAAGAAAGGAAGAAAATCCCAACAGCCTCTCTGCAGGTCCAGACAGGTTTTTTTTCACCTTACCCAGAAGCACAGAGTTTGTTAGAGGAAAGGAGATGCCACACAGACCCCACAGAATGCCAGGAAAGAATTGGAGTGCAACAGGTGGAATGTGATGCATCCCAGAGATTTTGGATGCTCTGCATGGCAAACAACACATCCCACAGGCACTGCTTTTTCTTCTCTTTGGGAGCAGGGTCTGGTTTTCTGCCTCCCTTTGTTGATTGTGACAGTGATGTTCCCATGCCAGCACGTCCATCCTCTGTCACAGAGCAGATCCTGCTCATCCCAGTGCCCTTGAGCAGGGCTGGCAGCCACAGCCTCATCAGGAATTCAGCTGGAGAAATGCACAGCTCCCTTATCACTCCCCAGCTGCTGATAAGGCACCTTGCTCCCCTTGCTGTCTACAGAACAGCTCTTAATTTGGGGTTGTTTTTCCTCTGTACTACCAAGAACAAAAAAGGGGGACAAAAGAACTTTCTGAGCTTTCAGTTGTTCCTCTTGGCACCATGTTGGCACATTTTATTGGAGAAATTGGAGTTGAAGCTCCATACAAAGGAAAACACCTTCCTCCTTCCTTGCACTGGCTCCTCATGCCAATATTTAGATCATTGGGGAGCTCCTCCTGTCCTGTTCAGGAATCACAAATCACAGCTAAAATGAAGTTGATTTAACCCCCATCTAAAATGCTGCAGCCCTTTTCTCCAGCCCTTGAAGTCAACTCTTTCGGATAAATGCTTTTCCAGACTTGGGCAATTCTGCAACCACTTTTACTTCTCCCAACAAAGGCAGCACCAAAGCCATCAGCTCAGAACTCTGTCTGGAGCAGGGCACAGCCTCTCTGTTGCAGCACTGAGCTCAGAACATTTCCCAGAGTGGTTTTCCCATCAGTGCCCTACACCTTCCCAAGGGATTAGCGTCAGTGAGCATCCCCGGCGTGCCCGCTGCGCGCAGGGCTCGGGCTGACGGGATGTGTCACATCGCCCAGCCGCTGCTGCCTGCTCAGAAACTGCACAAACAAACCCTCCAAAAAGGCACCCAGGCAGGACACTGCTGCAGGGCCAGCCGGGATGTGTTTCAAACCCACCACTGTGTCAGGGGCTGGAGGAGCAGCAGGGAGATGGCTCACGTTAACAGCACTGGACAAGGCATTTTCTGGCTGCTCCTTGAGACATCCATCACGGGGCTGTTGTGTCAGGGCTCAATCAGAACTGATCCCATCAAGATTCTGAGCCCTCTGAATCGTTATCATCCCCAACGTGTGCAAATTGCACTCGGGGCAGTGTCAGGGCTGGGATTTTTCTGTTCCAGAGGTGAGGGTGGGTGGATACAAACCCAGAGCACGTTTGTAACAGGAGACCTGTAAATACGCAGGAGGTAAAGTGACTTTGCCTCCAGCTGCACCTGCCTTCGTGGATTCAAAAAATACCTTGATCTGATGAATCACTCCCAAAAGCTTTGCCACAAGGGAAAACAATCTTCCAAGAACTTCAGGCTCTGACATCAACTCCTAGAAATTACATCTTCAGGAACTTTCCTTCTGGGGGTGCTGCTGAGGGGATGCAGTCTTCATTAGCTCTGCCCCACAAGCAAGACAGGAATAGTGAGGAACTTATTCCTTTCTCTATGATCACGTTGCTCCAGCCAGCATCAAGACTGAAATATTTGTCATTTTCTTGGTTTTTCTCCCTCACTCCACATGTGAGTATTTAAAAATTCAATCCACCTTTTGTGCACTGCTTACACCTGTGTAAATATCCTTGCTAATTGTTCACTTTATTCACATCCAAACAGAGCCCATTAACCCTGCAAAGGGCAGGAGCATCTCAGGGCTCTGTCAAATTTCAAGCACATTTTAGGAGAGGCTGGCTAACAGGGAAGATAAACTTGGGGCTTGAGAAAGGTAAAACACAGACTGGTTTGTGATTGCCTCATTCAAGATGCCACAAGACATTTAAAGAACTTTTTTTTTATATGGCACAGATGAGCTGAATATCTGATAATTAAAATAAAGAGTGAGTTCTGTGTGATATTGTGGGCCCAGTGCAGACTCTGCTGGAATGGGCTCAGCTCTGAAGCAGATATTCACTGCCCAAATGGGTTCAAACAGGTTCCACCTCCCAGGGTGGAAATTTGACTGCATTCACTGCCAGTGACAGCAAAAGCAGAGCAAAGTGAACTTTCCTTAAGAAAGGCAAGAGCCAATCAGAAAAACATATTTAAACATCCTCTGATACTTAAATATAAAGGTGCAGAATCTCAGGTAATGTTTTTCATCAGAGTTCCATTAATTCCATAAATTTATGTCCTTTTACCCAAAATAATGACTTTCCCCAAATAATCCCCAAACCAATGCTTCCTAAAAAAATCAGAGGAGGCAAGAACTGCTGGTGGGATCAGGATTGTTCTTATCTAAAGCAAAAACTGAGTGGTTTCAGGTAAAGGATCACCTCATTAAGCTTTAATACAGAACTGTTGAAAACCAGTTATTAGGAAATTATTTCCTGCTGCTTTATTCTCCAATAAAGTTCAAAAATTGGAAATGTTGCAAATCTCCTTTGTCTTAATACTCTTGTTGTGGTAGGGGCATAATGACTCTTCTTAAAGAGAGAACCAAACAAGGGGAATTAAAAACCTTTCCCCAGCACAGGAAGGGGATACAGATATTTGAACATATTGGTTTACAAGACAGCAGGACTGCCAAGAGAAACATTCCCAAACATCTTCTGGTAAATAAATCATTTGTTCATTTATTCTCTGAAAGACACACACTATTTAGGACCTGCCTGACATCCAGTGCAGCAGAGATTAAATCCACCAAGTTAAATTCATGTAGCACCCAAAAAAATTGTATAATTGATCCTTAATTTATGTTCTGGATCAAGTTTCTATTTATTTACTTACACATTTCTTCAGTAAAGAGCCATAATATTTTCTCCTTGACACCACTGTAAATAAATTCTCTGCTGATTAGCATTTTATATGCCAGTAAATTCTGAAATTCAGAGGCTTTGGGGTTTTTAATCCCCTCGCCTGTTCCAAGCTGGTGCACTCCTGGTGATGCTGTGTGCTTCACCAGGCAGAGCTGAGCTTGGGAAATGAGGGACATGGATTTTGGCAGGGCCAGAGCCACAGAATTCTTCAGTGGGAGAAGCACAACACACATTTCCCATGCTTTTGCATGACACATGAACATTTCTATTTTGTGCACCTTGATGAATAATCATTCTAATTTTTTTTTTCAAGTGAGCAGGAGAGCCTTGTGCATGAGGAAAGATGTGTTTGGATATTCTAATCAGGCTACCATGGGGGGGAGAAAACACAAATCTGAAGGAGCAGATCTCCTCCAGGCGATTTTGCAAGTTGAAAAACTCATTGCGATGTCAGTTCTTGAACAGTCAAAGCCTCCCAGTTCAGCATTAATCAGGATATATTTTAATCAAGGAGAAATAAGTAGCCAGGAAATAAATCTGGAAACGAAGCAATAGCAGTGGATTTACAAGTAAAATTATCTCATGGAAATAAATTAATTTGTGTTGGGTGTCTTTCAGCATCAGCTTGTGGGGGTTTTTCAGGCTTTTTTCTAAGCAAAGCAGCTGGGTAAATATAGACTGTATATTTTTCTATTTCTGCTTCTGATCACTTAACTAATTAAAGTAAGACACGTTACTTTCTAATGTGCATAATTAACATCTTTATTATCCTCAAGATCGGGGTGAAATTAAACTGAAATGAGACGAGAGAATGCGCTGGACTAAAAAACACTTCCAGAAGTGGGAGGGTTCAGCTCCTTGGGATGGGAAAAGTCTGTTTTAATGGGGAAAAAACATTCATTTGACATTACACTTTTGTTAATAAAGGGAATATTGCACAATCACACTCAGAGCAGAGGTTTTAGCAGGAAGGATTCAGAACAAGACAAGGTGAACTTTTCATCTTTACTCTGGAGCTGAAGGATGACACCTTCCTTGGCCATCCTGGTTTCAGGAAACACAAAAAAATTCCAAGGCCAGGGCTCTAAAGAGTCTTTGGAATGTGCCAAAATACATAATTTAAATGTTCTGGTCAGTGCATGCAGCTGTACATGGGGAGGGCTGGAAAGCCCATCAAGGTGCCTCTCAAAGTGCTCATTTTGAAAGTATTGAATGGGAAGGAAAAGAGTTACACAAATTACTGTGAAATAGGAAAAGAAGAGAAAACTTCATGGTATTGTATAGTGCAAATTTGGAATTTGGTCCATATTATTTTCCATTTTAAAAAAATGAAAAGGGAAAAAAAAATAAATAAAGGTGACCTTTTAGTTATGAGAATGAAGAAGGGAGGAAGAGAACTCCAGGGAGTAGAAGAAATAAATTTATGACACAAAATAATTAAGGGGTATTTATCTCGAATGCTCCAGGTGTCATGTTCAAGCTGTCCACAAGAGAGCTTGAGTATCATTCCTTTTGTTTATAAATGGGAAAACAAGCATTCCAACAGAGAAAGATGGAACCAGCTCCCTACAGCCCAGCCATTTTGAGTGTTATTTAAAATAAAAACTCATTTTTATATGTGAATGCACACATCACAGACATTCAGCAGGATTATTCCTTGGCATGTGCATATGGCTACTCCCATTTATTCCCTCCTTTTCACAGGTGTTTCACAGGTAACACTTACACTTCCCTCTTTCTTGAGCCCCAGTATGTCCAAACATGAAAAACACAAACATCTGTTAAAAACAGCTCCTCTTAATGAGTTCCTTCATGAATTTTTCCTAATATCTGATCTATCCATGTCCCATATCCCCTTCTTCAGAGGAATAATCACCCTCTGAAGTGGCAAAATCCACCATCCTTGTGATCACCTTTGGCTCTCAGCTAAGCTGGATCACAGATAACTCCACTTCTGTTGGATGTAACACACATACATATTTATTTTCAGAAGTTATTAGAGCCTTGCTAGAGTTGCTTCCTCACTGTCACAAGTCCAACATTTCATTTATCTTCTCAAAATGAAAGACTAAATTTGGGAGATTAGGTCCTAACCCGTAACTCTGAATCCTCTGTAATTACTCCATGCACTAGATCACTACAGAAGACCAAAAATATTCTGCTGCATTTTAATATCCATAATATTAGAGGACACATAGCAATTGTTTTGATCTATGTGTAAAATAACAGTACCAACATGCAACAGAAGCAATCTTGCTGGTGGGAGGTGAGAAATCCTACAAATGTGGGTGAGTTTACCCAAATATAAATGGGGTTTTTAGTGTCTTTCAGTAGCTGCAAATACTATACAACCATAATTCTGTTTATTTTGGTTATATACATTATTCAGATATACTGCCCAATGTCTGCCCAGTTTTCAGGAAGATTCAAAGAAAATGAGGAGGCAGAAGATACCAACAAGGAGTGACAGGAAATCCCAAAGCATCACCACTCTCTTTTTATGGCCCTCAAATCCAAACACTTCCTTTCTTAAATTTCTTTAATGCTTATAACACAATCAGAGGTTTGCTCTCAGCACAGACTGGGCCCTTATTGTGGAACAGAAAACTTTATTTCCAGAGAAGAGAGGGGTGGAATAGATAAACATGAAAGAAGCTACTTGTTAGTAAAGAGTCTCTGAGATTCAGCAGCTTCTCATCTTTTTTTCTGAGCCAGAAACACTAAAAAAAAAAAAAAAAAAAAAAAAAAAAAAAGGAAGAGGAAATAAATTTACTATAAATAAGTGAAAATCACTGTTAACCAATGCTCTCAGTATTGTATAATTGTATAAAGCAAATAGTAATTCCATCATGGCTTGAAGTAAAATACTGAAGGTTGGCATGAAGTTATAATAAATGAAGTTATAATAAATGAAGTGAGAGACACAGAAAGAACTGAAACAACCTTTAACCCGAGGAACTGGAAATGCACTGCTCTTCCATATATTTAAATATAAATTTCAATATATTCCATTTCAATTAATCCTTCACTACTGCCTTGTAGATTTGAGGTTTAGTGCCATGTGAGAAACTCCCTCCAACATCTAAGTAGAAATAGCAGCTGTCAGATTTTAATTTTTTTTCCAATATCTCTCCAAGTCTCGAGCCTGTCTCAGCTTTCAGCAGGGCTCCATATGGCTCCTACAACTGCCAAGCAAAATACACTCATCAAACCCACAAGAGCTCTGCAGCCAAAATACTGCACCAAAATGATGAACTTTGGGAAAGGAGGAGTGCATACAGAGTTTTGTTTGATATGCAGGACCAAAATAAAACCCTACAGAAAGTTTAGCAGGTGCTTAACCTGAAGAAAAAAAAATGCTGGAATATATTAAATATCTTCATTTCACTGAAGCAAGAGCAAGGAGGGAAAGCAGGGCTCAGCCTCCTGAGATTATGAAATTTAGATTGGAACAGCTCCTAACCCAGGGGCTAAAATCATTCTTCCCCTTCAAAAGTTCTTTCTTTTCAAAGGTCTCTCACACCTTCTTTTCCTCCTTTAATTAAATAAAAATCCCATCTGCATCACAGCCACTAGCCTGGATTCTGTGTGCCTTGGAAAAGCCCAGCTCTTTTTCTGAAAACTTCAAAATCAGCAAGGCACAAAACCCTTAAGGAATCAGCAAACAGAAAAATTCAGCCAGCAGGAAGGTGGAGTTTAATCCCAAAATCCCAGGAGTGCAGGGTGATAAACACAACAGAGCTCTCATTTCAGGCTGTCTGTGGGATCACACACACCACAGAAAATTCTCCACCTTTCCTCATCTTCCAGTGGAATCTCCTGCTCCACCTGCATCTCCAGGCCAGGAATGATTTTCCTTGCCATAAAGGCTGAGCCTTCCCTCAGGAATTGGGAAGGAACCAAGCCCAGGGAGTGGAAGGAGCAATTAAATCCATCTGTGGAGAGCTTTCCTCCCCCTTTGTGCTCGCTGGGAAAATGCTGCTCGCATTTGTAAAGCTGTGAAACACTTGTCCCATTGCAAATGCCTTTTCTTTTGCCAAGTGAACTCTCAAAAATTAGATATCATTGTGGGAAGCGCTGCCTAATGAGCCAGTGGCATTTAGAATATTCAGATTTTTTTTTTTTTTTTTAATTCCTACCACCCAGCTTCCAAGCCCTGAGAGTGCCATGAATAGGCTGTGGAAATGCACGGGGTGGTCACAAGGACAATGGACCTGGGGTACAGCTGTTCCTGCAGCTGCCACACACTCAGAGCTGACAGTGATGGATAGAAAAATTCCACTGCTGCACTCCTCTGTGGCAGCCTCATTATCACACACAATGCCTGAGCTGCTCTGGGGAAATGTTTTACTCCATTTAGCTCTTCCCAAGATGAGATCTCCCACCTCCATAGAGGAATAACAGAATATTATATATATTTATATCGAAATAAACACTTGGTGTGGCTTGAACAACACAGCCATGATATTTGATGGTGAACAACCAAAATGGGATAAGTTACAACCACTTTTACAGGTAAAGAATTTGAGGGTGGCAAAACTTTTTTACATTTCTGTATTTTCACCTTTTAAAGACTTTTTTACATTCATAGTACACTTAACAGTGATTAATTTTGTAATAGAGTCTTACATTCACACCAGGATTAAAAATATTAGTCAAGACTTCTTATTTCACATATAAAATAATTAAACTTTTGTTCCTACACCACCAATCAAGATCATGAGCAGACTCAGAGTTCAGCCAGGCTGGTGACCAACAGGTCATGGAAAGTTCAGATCCTCTCAGAATCCTCCCTTCAGGTTTTTCCATGTGCACAGTCACAGAGCCTGCCTTTGGTCTTTACACATCACTAGTTTCAGATGATTTTTAACATTATTAAATCCTCAGGATGCAGCTGGGATGGAAATCCTGGTGAGTGACAACACCTGCAGAAATGTCCCAGTTCAGTGGTGCCATTCCAAGGGCTCAGGCTGCTGCTCAGGGGTTGTTCAGTCTGTTTGTCTAGCCCAAATTAAGCAAATTGAGCTTTTACTTAGGAAAGCTTGCTTAAAAATATTTGAGACTTTTTCTCTCTCTTTGGGAACAGCATTCAGACAAGTAAATTCTGCCCCTTACCAATAAAAATCCACCAACCAACTAAAATCCAGAAAAGCCACCAAACCCCCAAACCAAAGAGAAGCATCAATTTTCCCCTTAGTTACCAAGTCTTTCTAATTAATTCAAGATGGAAAGTGGAAGTTTGACCAAAACCATGGTACACTTGCAGTGTTTTTAATGATAAATAAAGAGGGGGACCTCTTTTTCTTAAGAAAAGTTTTGGGAAGTGACCTACACTTGTTCCATTAATGTAACATTATGGAACAGGAAATCCAGCACTGCTGAGCATGGGATGGACTGGCCAGAGCTTCAGAGTGAAGCCTGGTGCCTTCATCACCCCCAAACCAGCATCAGGATACTGGAAATCCCAAGCCAGGAAGGCAGATGCTCCCAAATCCTCTGGGAAAACATGCAGCTGGCAGAAAAGGGTGTCAAAATCATCACAGAATAAATAGATATTAATGGTAAAATAAAATTATCATGACCAGCAGTTCAGTTGTCTGATCCTGCCTTTCCATTTCTCCACGTCAAATATATTTTCTTCCAACACCTCGTGCTTCCCAAATCCAAAATGCAGTTAGAGCTTAGGTACAGAGGCAAAAAGAAAAGGGAAAAAAAGTCTTTGTACTACCTGTACCCCAAGGAGGGGGCCCAAGCAGGCTCTGGCAACCTGACCTTAGAAATTACACTTCACAGCACTGAAGCAGCATCTAAACAGAATAAAATCCTGTGAACACTTTGATCTGGACAAAAAGCAGAACATTAGAGTGAATCCGAAGGGTATCATTCCTCTTATCTCCATTAGACATTATCTAGAGCTGCAGAAGAATCTTCTCTTCCTTGCTCCATAATCACAGGAATCTTGGAGCATCCTATTGAAACTCCTTCAGAGGTTTCTCTTTGCAGTGTGAATCCCAGGGAGCTTTACATGGAAAAGAAAAGGGAGCTGATCTCCCACCAAATAAACAAGGACACCCCCATAAATCTATGATGTTTTACCAAGTGCCTTTGAGCTGCAAAGGGTCCAGGTGTACCTGGATTAATATCAGAAAGTTTCTAAGAATAATATCTCAATCACTTGAATAATTCTTCAATAAAACACCAACCACAAGTTGTGTCATTATCCTTCATGCTACACAAGCTTTTCCTGTCCTGGTGGTGCTCCCAACACCTCTGATTTCAAACACAAATGTTTCCATGGTGTCATAGCTGATGGAAAATAAAAATTTTAATACTTGCCCTTGCTTTTTTTCCAGTTCCCTGCTCCGTGTCTCAGGAGCTGTGCGACAGCTGGAGAGGTAAATGGAAGCAGAGATGTTTACAGTGGTCATGTTCAGCCCCAATGGAGTTTAAAGATAATTTATCTGTCCAAAACCCCCCTGACACTTCTACATTTGAGCAGATTGTTGCAAGGAAGGGAAAACCCCCCGGCATAAAGGGAGAGTTCTAAAGGAGCTACGAGTTCATCAAATATTATTTCCTGTGAGAAAAGTGTAAATTTTTATGTGTAGACAAAATATTTCCCTCAATGGGAGTCAGACTGGAAAATGGGCTGGTTTTACTGGAAAATTGCACCTCAAACCTTTTTCCCCACCAAATTGCAGGCAAGGGCCTTGCCATGGAAAACTCTTCACTGCTGTACTGTGCTCAGGGCTGTGTGGAGGGGTGAAGCTGCTTCTCTGTGCTTAAAAGAGGAGTTCTACATCTTGAAAAAGCACATTTTCCAATGCTTTTACACTGCAGCATAGATCCTAAACCTGTTGGAGTGTTTATTTCAAGAAAGAAAGGAATTGTGTGCTTGACTAAGATAAGATTAGCTTTAAATTAATTAGACAGCAGCGATTCAGGATAATGATACAACAAGCCCTGGTCCAGACAAAATCACAGAATTTCATTCTGCCTCTACTGCAATCCACTTTTCCCTTCCTCATTGGCCATTTTCAAATAAATCAAACAAAATGCATCCCCAAGCAGCTGCTGACTTGGCCCAAAGCCGAATAATCCACATAAATTCTGGCTGATGGCAGAGCAGAGCTACAAAGAATGAGGTTTTTCTAAGGTTCTGACATGCTTTTTACACAACAAAATAAGTCCAAAACCTACAAGAAATCAGGTGTTTGCAGAGAATGTAATAGAGCTGTGGAACTGAAGAGATTCAGTTTGGAAAAACAGCAACAAAAAATCCCCAACCTCCAATGTATTTGTGGAAGAAGCCTTTCAAAAGAGACCTCTGGATCTTTTTTACCAAACTCCTAGATTATTCCCTGATGAAGGTGTTTAAAGTGGTAAATTAAATACACCCTTTGACCCACCCAATTAAATTTGTTCTGAGTTCTACCATAAATTAAACATTCACCACTTAAGCAGGAATAATCAGCTCTATTAACCTGTATTTGTTTCCCTCAAATTAATCCTGTCTGACAAACAGCACTTGTAACCTCACCTGACACACCAGAGTGTTTCAGCATTTAAAGCACCTGTGCAATTGGAAGCATAAATATTCATTGTGGCAAAATTAATGTGCACTAATTATCAACCTGCTTTTCATAGCAAGAGACAGGATGGCAAAGGGGGAACTGATTTTTGTGTTTTCCAGGGTGCTGAGCTCACAGACAGCTGCCTGCAACCAGCACTTACATAAAATGTGAATTTTCTACTGCGTCCAACATTCTCTTCAACATCCAACCCACTGAAGTTCAGAGCCCAAGAGGTTTCTCAGCAGTGTTGGGATAATAAACACAAACAGAGCAAAGGAATTTAGGTGCAGTTTAATACAATGTTGTGTTTTCCTCCTCTCCAGATATTCCGGAAAGCCACAGAACCAAAGGAAGACGTGTCACAAAAAGAGGAGATCAGTTTTATTTCCTCACAAATACTTCATGTTTTTTAGTCAAACATTGCCATCCAGTGGCAGGAAGAACAGTGCTAAGTAACAAATCCTGTCTCTTTTTCCAGTGCCACCTGGTCTGAAAATGACACAGGCAAATTAAGCTGTTAATTTTATTTCCTGCTGCCACATTCAGTTCTAATTTCACCTTAGACAGCAGAAGGATTATGTAGGTAAAAAATCTCCTCTCTACAAGCTCATCAGAGCAAATGTTGGGAGTTGAAAAGCATTTTTTAGATTTTCCTTGATGTTAAACCTCAGCTGAGACTTTTCTGATCCCTCCCTGCTGCTCTGAGTCTGTCCCAGCTCCCACTCCAGGCTGGAAATATGAACTAAACCCTTCATTTCTTTCTCCTGCAGCAGATTCCATCAAATTCCATCAGATTCCAGGATCCAACAACTCCCCAGCTTATCCTGCTGTTTGCTGTGGTCATAAGTAAGCCTGGCTCAGCTTCTTCCCCCATAGAAAACCTCCCCTCAGAACATTTAATCAGCCAGTAATTAAAGGGCTGCTGTAAATTAAATAACTGCTTTTTAAAAAATAGGGGGGGAAAGGCTAAGCAAGGATATACATCCTCCTTAGCACACAGAGTCATGTCCTGGTGGGATATTTTCAGGGAAGGAAAATTCAGGAGACGAGACTTCTAATTAGAAACTGGGGGAAAAAATTTAAAATCCATATGCTTTAAAATTCCCAGAAGTTCTGCAAGTTGTTAACCTTTTAGCAGAATCCTCTAATTATGCTCATTGCCATTGTTAAGAAAAGATCACAGGGAGTGAATTTACATTTAATCTCCCTCCACAGGGCCCCAATCACTGCGTGGTGCTCAGGAACATCCTCAGACACGTTCTGGGTCCCCAGGTGGGGGGAAAGGCACCAAATCTCTCATCCTGCCTTGGATTTTTACAGAACAGCTTCTGGAGCAGCAAAATCCACAGGTGCAGCCCAATCATTTAAGCTTCACTCATGTCTCCTCATTTAACAATCTGAATGTGGCTTAGAATCCTCAAAATTGTTCACTGCACATTCATTTAAATCATCCATTACTCCCATACATATAAATAATTATTCCCATATTCCAAATTCCCACCTGAGCAGCTGCAGATGCTGATTTTTCTAGGTAGGATAAGAATTAAATTCCTTCCACATCACAATAAATTTCCTGGGGCATTTTGCTGCTAAAAGAAGTGGTGGTTGGTTTTCCTGAGAAGGAATATTTTAACCAAGAGAAAGGATGGGAAGTGGTCCGTTGAAGCAGTAAGATTTTTTAATTTTGTTTTTTATTTTTTTAGGAGAAAAATATGCATTGGACATCCTAGCACAGTGGGATTTTTGCCTGGATATTTTAGTTCCCATACACACAAAAAGAGTTGTTACAAATTGAACTGGAACTCCACCTGTTTGGAATTCGGTTTAATTTGGTTTCATTTTGGTAAAAGTTTGCAGTTTTAACAAGAAATGCACTACCATCATGTATTAGATCAAATACTATTTATTGTTAAGATCTCATGTAGTTTACAAATGGCTTCCCTTTTATTTGCATGCAATTTGCAATGAATGTACTCATTCTGGTGGAATAGCAATAAGTTAAGGTATCATTTTAATTTTAAAAAATTCTGAATATTCAGCAGTCTTCAGCCACAGCATGGAACCCTTGCTTGACTACAATTTATCAAAATAAACCAAGACTTACTTCAAATAACAAGATCAAAAACACACATTCACGGGCCAAACACAGTGGAAAGTGAGTTTACACATTAAAATGAAGAATTTTTTCTCAGCCCAGTGCTGGCAAAGATGGAGGCTGTGCTGGTAAACATCTCACAGGGTGCAGAACCTCGAGTGAGCAAAAGATTTAACGCAGGCACACACACACACACACACACACACCCTAAAAATTATAAAATAAAAAATAATAAAAAAAGCAGAATATAACTTCTCCCTGAGAGAAGGCACAGGGAAGAAGGAGTAAAGGAGGAAGGAACTGCACTTCACTGAGTGCTGCTACAAAAATCTCCATTTATTTCACTGCAGCCTCAAAATCTTGAGATCTCCATGAATTTCCCGAAGTTCCTCAGCTCCTCTGAGCAGAGTGCAGGATGTGCAGGGGATGGGTGCAGCTCTGGAAAAGGCTGCTCAGAAATTTGGGACAGTGCAGGACAGCTTTAACCCCAGATCACAGAGAATTGCACATTTTATTTGTTTTATTTACACTTGCAGCCCCACAAGCTGGTACAGGCAGCTTAAAAGTTCCTTTCTCTAGAAGGCTGGGTAGGTTTTTGTTAATTTTTGTTGTTGTTTTCAGCTGGGGTTTTTGCCAGCAGAGGCTGCTCTTTCGAGTTCAGAAAACACACACCAGTCCCATAAACACAGAAATCCAGGGAATCAAGTCCTGTGGAAATTGCTCGTTCCAATGAAATCAGGAACACTTGAAATTAAGAAAACAAACATAGTTTACTCTAAATCCTACCCCACTCATTTATCCTCCTATGCTTCTCTGCAGAAGTTTAATAATTTCTGTTTATTTCATTCAGGTCAAAGACTTAAGAAGTTGCAACTTCATTCAGAAAATATATTAATTTCAGCAACATTTATCAGCTCTTCTACAATATTTATTGCTGAGATATTTATGCCTCTCAGAAGAAAGAGAGATTTATCTTCTCAGCTCTGCAGCATGGAGAAAATTCTTACCCATTTTCCATCTGGAGTAAGGGATTGGACCAGAAAATGGCTCAAGATCCCCTTCACCCTTCATTATTATATAAATGTGCATTATTTACCTTTCCCTCTGGGAACTCAAGGATGGGAATTCCCATCCTCCAGCAGAGCTGTGGGTGCCAAACTACTGAAAAGTCCTGGGCAATTCAGAGAGCAATTCAAACCAGAGGGAAAAGGAAATGGCTTCTTTGTCAGAGTAATTCAATTTTGTATTACCCTTAATGAATCATATTTTGGATGATTAATGCACTGCCTGATCTTTGTGTAAAAGCAAGAGGTCAATCAGAAGCTGTCAGGAAGAAACCAGGGAATTTGGCAGGCACTGTTCAGGCTTCTGGCACACAAGGAAGCTGAAAAAATATGGAATAAACATTCAGCTAAATGTTCATGGCAAAATTATTAGAAGTAACACAGGAAGTTAGGTGGCAGGATAATTATCAGCATACAAACATTACTTCAGGGTTTGAAACATGGGGTTTGGGATTGGAAAATGGGATTTTAAATAGTAACATTTCCTCAATATTGAAGGAAAATTCTGCTGTTTTCTGAAGTAGATAGAAGAATCAAATCTGCTGCTTGTTCTTCTTTCATGAGAGGGATATTACAGAGCTGGACAGAGCATTTACAGTTAAACCCACACAAACCAAAAGAGAAGGAAAAAAAGCTTCTCCCCCCACCAAAGGAAAAAAAAAAAAGAAAAATTCCCTGTATCCTTACAACAGTCACAATCGTATAAAATGCATACAGAAAATGTCCTTTTCAGCTCCAACAACCCAAATCAATGGGAAAAGGTAAAAGTTAAATGAGAGGCCGAGAGAGCCAATCCAAATTACTGATTTTCTGTAGGTGGCAGAAGCCTGCATTTGTATTATATTGAAAGATTATATGGAAATATATTATTATATATTATATTACATGGAAAGATTCAAGCCAGTTTGACAGTCCAGAAAAATCCAAGTGTTTGTGCATCTCAGAATTGCAAAGAGAGAAGCAAAGGGCTGCTTGGCGAGGAGGCAGCAGCAGAATGTGTCTGTAGGGGGGCAGAAGTTCCTCACAGCACCCATGAGAAAGGGCAGAGCTCACCATGGACTGAGCTGCTGAAGGGAAATGCTCCAGGTCTCAGGAAATACTGAACTGACAGAAATTTTAGATTTCCCTAAAACTTTCACCCACAAGATCTTGCATGCAAGGACTGGCAGGCTCTGGGATTATTTACCTGTTCTTTTTCAGAGTCTGGGAGGAGTTTTCACCACAAATTCAGATGTCAGTGCAACAGGAGGTGAAGCAACTTAGAATTCCCAACCCTGCTATCTGCACACATCAACTCCATCCCGTGTCCCTGGGCTGGATCCTCTCCATCCACCCCCTCTGCCCATCCACACTCATTTACCACTAAAAATTGCACAGGCAGTAGCCAGAGCAGTTTTGAAGCCAGCAGAGCTTTCAAAACAATTTCTTACCAGTTTCTGTGCTGTCTTTTGAAGTCTGGGAAAGTTCTCCTTGCAGAACTGGTGGAATTAATTCTGAAATTGTTATCTCACAATGTTTTACTATCATTTGAAATAATACACAATATTTAAACCATCTGAAGAAGAATTTCTTTCAGCACTTTGAGAAATCCTTCAGATGTGTGCTGATGCTTCCTCAGACCAACAAAGGTCCATTACCGGTAACCAGGAACACAGGAAAACACAGTCAAACAAGAAAAAGAGGATAAGTTGCTACATTAAGCAAAGGTCATGATCTCAATTCTATTTTTCCCCAGAATGTTTCCTAGGAAAAACCAGAGGGAAACTACAATTCTTCACTTTCAGCAATTAACTAATCTAGTTCTTAGTGATTTTCCACATCCCCATCCACATTCTTCCATTATTATTCCTGCTGAGTATCACCAGGAAAATTATGCTTTTTACTGTAAACACTCCCAGATGAACCAACCATACAGAAAACCACAGCAGCAGAACCTGCACTCATGATTCCACGTACTGGAAGGAGTTTTAGAGCTGATGAACTTTATTAATTCCAGTAAGAGGCACAAGGAAAATGCCATTCTGCAGCAGGTTAGGAGGCAAAGACGGGGAAGCAAACACAGAAAGGTGAAAATGTATCCATGTTATTTATTTCCTCTAACATCCCAACAACAAGAAACAAAGATGTAATTCCTCATCTAAATCCTGAAGGATTTCTAAACCCCCTTCTTCTTCCTCACACACTTACTTTTAACACGTTTTCACCTCAGAGCCATGCTTTAAATACTTGTGTATGTACAGTTGTATTTAAAGCATGACTGCTTTGAAAAGGCAGGACACGGTGAAAAAGAGAATTCTTCTCCGTATCTGCAGTGCTTCTGCCTGGATTTAGGGAGTTATGATTTCCTCTAACAACGTGATTATGAGGTTCTAACATGTAAAATATTAAATCAAACACATCTTTTGCAACTTTCCCATAAATTCAGCATTCTGTTCTCAGTGACTGTAATCAGCACAAGCATCAAACATTTAAATTTTTGTCTACAAAAACCGTGCCTGGCTGGTGTAGACCTGTAGACATTTTCTGCCACACAGTTTGTCTGGGAGTCTGTAAAAATTGATGAGAATATTGTTTACATTTTCAGCTGATAACTTATACAGACATATCCTGTTCAAGCTTCATCGTGTATCTTCACAGGGATTTTTTGGAGATATCTAATTAGCAATTAGAGCTGGAAGTGACAAAAGCACTGAGAGAGGAACATTCCCAGTCCCAGCAGCAAAGCAGCAACGTGTAAAGCAAATAATACATATTTTCTTGACTCGGTTGTTTTTCTTCATTTCCCCTGTCTACAGATGCCCACATCCTTTCCCTTTCCCTGGAATTCCTTTGTTGTTCCAGGACCATTGTCCTGAAGGCTTTCCCAAAAGTCACCCTGCCAAGGCTCCTCCACCTCTGCACAAAGCACTTCTCCCCACAATTAAATCCTACAATGAATTAAATCCTACAATTAAATCCTACAATTAAATCCCTTTAAAGCTTTGTTAACCCCTCACTGGCAAAGGTTGCCCAGAAATGCAAGCTAATATAGCACAAATAACCCAACTACCAATCTTTCTCTGGGTATCCTGGTGGCTTAGAATCCAAAGTGGTTTCAGTTTGGAAACCAAGTCAGCTGAAAATCAACCCCAGAGGAGCTCAGACTTCTTTTTTTGAGTTCATCCCTGCCTGTGAGCCCAGTGGGGACACAGCTCCAAGGATAATCCGAGGGACAGCGTGGCCCTGACACAGCCACGAGGTGGATGCTCCCTGAATGCCAAGGGATGAGCTTTTATTGATGTCCCAGCTCCTCAAGGGCCTCTCCTGACACTCACTGAGCCCAAAGGCAGTGGCTGGAGTTCAGTTCCCTCCTGTTTCTGTTCACCCCTACAAACTGTCCCACTGGCAGGGACAGAGGATGTTCTCTCACACGACTGGCAGCTGTTTGAAGAGGCAGTGAGAGGTGAAACTTTCAGTGAATCCATGCTAAATGATAGATCTACAGGAACAGAGGAGAAAGTGAGTGTTTAAAAGGTACTGCTGCATCTATTTTCCTTTTTTTTTTTTTTTTCAATGAAACATCACTGACAAGACATTCCTCTGTGTAAAAAAGTATCAGCCAGGTTTTCAATTCAGAGAATCCCTGCATGTGCTTTTGTGCTTTTGTCTGTTTTCCCTTTTTGTGAGCATTACCAGGGAAGCCTTTAAAGTTATTTTTCCAAAAGCTTTCCTCCAGAGTTGAATTTCTGTGCAATCTTGGAGGAAATGGGCTAAAATCTGTCAATATCTGTCACTTCCAGGATGAAATCTCTGCTGCCTCTGGACACCATCCCAGACTCTTCCTTCACTGGCTTTCCCACACCTGCTTGCTGCTCCAACCTAGACACTTCCTGCACTCAGTTTTTCATCACCAGCTTATTGCAGGAACAAATTTTAGGGGAAAAAATAATTCAGGGCAGCCACAATTCTGTGCATAATCCCTGCACATGCTTGTGTGGTTTTGTCCATTTTCCCTTTTCGTGAGCATTACCAGGGAAGCCTCTAAAGTTATTTCTCTAAAAGCTTTCCTCCAAGGTTGAATTTCTGCACAATTTTGGAGGAAATGGGCTAAAATCTGTCAATATCTGTCACTTCCAGGATGAAATCCATGCTGCCTCTGGACACCATGCCAGGCTTCCTTCCCCTGCTTGCTGCTCCAACCCAGACAATTCCTGCACTCAGTTTTTCATCACCAGCTTATTGCAGGAACAAATTTTTGGAGAAAAAAGAATTCAGGGCAGCCACAACTGTGTGCACATGGGCTGGCCCTTCACTTATGCCAGCCTGCACCAAACAGAGCCCACAGAAAGAAGGGAAAGGCATTCACACACAGATTTCTAATTGCAACCCCTCCCCAAGACCAAGATGTTAAGGTTACAGCTTTAAATGCCTTCCAGTTCTGCAGGTTTTGGAGATATTCTTTGTTTGACTCAAAGCAGCAGTGGCAAACCACATTTCTGGGTTTGTTGATATTGCTGACAGCCCATTATTCCCTTTCACTCCCAACACTTTGCTTTGTTTGCTTTAAAAACCAAACAGACCTTGGCTGTTTCTTCTTCTAAACTCAAAATAAAGTCTTCAGCCATTTTTTCTTTTGGATTTATCTCCTCATTTAGGCCGGTAGTTACAGAGACTAATAATTATTGTAACAACAATAATAATACATTATTCTATTTCTTGATGCTTCCTGTAGTTTTCTTTCTTTCTTTCCATTTCCTCTGTTTTCCCAGAATTCATCCTTCCTCTCATGTCTTCATCATTATGACAAGGAAAACTGAGAAAGAAAGAAATTAGTTTCATGAAAAAAAAAAAAAATTAAAAGTAGAAATCTCCTTCTTTGCATCCAAAAGTCGCCAAAAATGACCAATTTTAAGGACGCAAACAGGACTTCAAGTAAACCATGGTCACAATCTCTGGAGAAGTTGTGAATTTTTGCAAATCCCGAGGTAACCCTGGGACAGGATTTGTGTTGCACTGGGCATGGTTCCCATTAAAAACAGCAGCAAAACTCCTTCCGTGCAGTCCTGACCAGAATCATGATTTTATTCAAGTTTTTCCTGGTTATTTCCATGACGTACATCCAGATATGTTTTATATCTTTATTGTGTAAATCTTTCAAACAAGTAATTTGCTTCTGTAAATTTTGCATCGCTCAGTTTGGACAGAGCATTACCAAAGAATTCCTTCTCATGGAAAAAGGGAAAAATCCTCCTGTAAAACAAAGATGTTGCCTCAGTTCCAAAACGGAATTATACACCTGATTTAATTATTTTGTAAGAGATGCACCTGAGGTATTTCTTGCCTATAATTATTTGCCTATTATTCTTGCCTCAGCATTTGCTGGTGATGACAGATTTCAATTATAATTATAGTGATAATTTCCTGTATTACCTAGGAAATAATGTATTTTTAAAGAAGAAATAACAACAGCACCCTGTGGGGCAGTTTGCTGCACTGTAATGGTGCTTCATAAACACCTGATGCAATTAGTGACTGTTCAAAGCCACTACCAGATAAATGAGAGCATTCTATAATTAGCTAGCTGAATTATGGAGAGAAATAAGATGTCCACCTTTCCTGTGGGCCACTGGAATGGGGAGATCACTTCTTGTCACAGGGTCACCACGATTTCCCCAGGGCAAACCCAGGGCTGGTTTGTTTTCTGCTCCTGCTCTGATTCACAGCCACAGCCTGAGTGCCCAGGAAGAAAATGGGACTGGAGGGCTCTCAGGAAGGAAATAGCTGTGATTAATGGGGGAGCCTAAACCCCTGTGCCAGCAGAAGTGAGGGGATTTATCCCTGTTAATTTACCGGGGGAGAGCAAGGACAACGCGCATCAAAAACAGTCTCTGTGTAAATATTCTGGGTTTGGAGCAACAGCTGCAAAGTGGGATGATGGAATGATGGAATGATGATGGAATGATGGAATGATGATGGAATGATGATGGAATGATGATGGAATGATGACATGAGACCCACGAGAGGCTGATTTTTCTGCACAAGATTTTTGGTGTCATCTTTGGTCAAATTCATCACACCTGAACTCAAATCATTTGGATAGAAGCCACTTGGAAACATTTCAGCATTTATCACCTTTCAGCCCTGAAAAGTTTATGAGGAGCAGCCATGGAGGATTTCATAGATGGGAAGGAGACTATTCCCAAAGACAATGCTTCCCACAGAAATATGCAAAATGCTGCCAAAGCCAAGCCTTAAAGTGACTCAGATTCCTTCTCAGAGCTGCAAGAACAATGAGGAAAACAATATCCCCCTCCAAAAGATCCAAAATAACCTTAATCCTGAGAACAGCTGAAACTCATGCTTTCCTTTACTTCTGTTGAAAAGGGATTTGGGCATTGTTATCGTAAAGGATATGTAAGCTAAAAATAAAGGTATTTTCCAGCTCCATGTCCTCCCAAGTGCTGATGGAGTTGATACCAAACCTGCACTGAGGTTCTTGAGATGCTTTTTGTGCCATCACCATCCTCAGGAAGCACTAATGAAATATTTCAAACACCTTGGTTCATTTTCCTCTCCCCTTAAAGCATTTGTAAGACATCAGTGTGTGATCAGGGAATCATTTAGGTTGGAAAAGACCTCTAAGAGCATCAATCATACCCAGAAGTGCCAAGTCCACCACTAAATCATGTCCCTGAGTGCCACCTGCCTTTTAAAGGGCACAAACACATTTCTTCCTCTGCCACAAACAGCCTAATGAAAAATTAAAAGATAAATATTTTGTTCTGGCTGCCAGGTTTCCTCTTGCTGCTTCTTCAGAGCCAAGTAATAATTAAGGGGAAAAAAAACAATTTTAAAGGAGTGAAATAATCAGAGTTTAAGTGGTTCAAGGTTTAGGCCCTGCACTTACAAAACTACAGATATCTGACATAATCCAGAGTGCTTCCCTTTAATCAATCCTGTTGCAGCTACAGCACCTTTCCCCACAAGTGATCACATTCAGAGGTGGTAAAAAATAATTTTCTTCATAAAAATTATTGCCTTGGTTAGGAAGGCATCTTGGCTTTAACCTTAATTCTTAGTGTGGACAGATTTCACTTTCTCACTCAAAATATCTGCAAGTTTTTGGAATCAAATAAAAAAAAAAAATTTAGAAAGTTGTTTTTGGCGAGTCGAGTTAAATTTGAGTACTTTTGCAGAGATTAGGTTGAATCAAAACACGTTTTCTAAATATTAAAATACCCATCAATTTGCAAACAAATCCACTATATTCTGTGTTACAAGGACAAGAATGTCCTGGTCTTTCCTCTGTCAGATAAAAGAACTAGAAACACATGGAATCATTTACAAGAAAGGCAGCCTGATTTTAGCTGATCAGACTGAAAGACTTGGTTTATGGAAAATAAATGTCTAATGAGGAAAAAAAAGGAAATTCCCAGCACTAAGAACCCGACACAACAACACTCATCCACCAAGCAAAGAAAACTGCACTCAGACTCACAATAGTATTTTTAGAATAATATTCTCTCTGCTTTTCAGATTAATTAAAATCAGCCAAGGTTTCAATTCTTGTAAGTGAGGCAATTTCAGTACATTTCCTCCTTTGAAATTGATTCACCTCTCAGACAACAAATGCAGATCTGGATGGCAATTAGTGACTTTGAAGGTGATTAAGATCCCTGATATGTGCCACATTCCCATAGCAGTTTCTTTCTGCAACATCTGCTAACTTCAGAGAAAACTTGTTTTGTGAGACACTGACTGCTTTGGGTACAAAGAGACCTTAAACCTCATCCCAATCCACCCTACCATGGGCAGGGACATCACCCAGTGTCTTCTCTTGAACATGTTCCCTTCTCTTAAACATGAAAATCTTTCTTCTTCCCTCACAAACAGTTACCAAACATTAATAACTTCCCCAAGTATCTAAAACTTGGGGGTTTTGATCAGGAAAACTGAAGTTTCTCAAGATTACACATTCCCCCAGACTGCTTTTCAAGCAGTCAAATTTCAAATTTTTGAAATTTGCTTTTCAAATTTCAATTTTTGAAATTCCTCAAGTTTTCTAGTATCTATAAGATACATGTAAATTAATATTTTAAAAGTGTAAGCACCAGACAGTGGCCTGTGAGCACTTTCATGTGGTTTATGGGTGGCTTAATGGCTAAAAAGAGCTCTGTGGGTCACTAAAGAAGCACTTGTGTATTTTTAGAAGCATTTATGTAGCAGTGCCTGGTGTGGTACAAGCTCCAGCTAAAGACAGATCCATCTCCTACAGACAGATAGAAAAGAACAGAATCCTCCTCCTGGCCAGTTTCTGTTCATCCACAGAGAAAATCAGCCAGCATGGTTTAAAATTTAGGGACAATTTCCCACCTTAACAGCTCCAGTGTGGAGGCAACAATAGAAATAACATTTATGTTGGAAATTACATCAATGTAAAGCAAGCATTCACCCAACAGCATCAGAAATAAAGATGGGGAAATAGCAATCAAAGTCAAGAATGTCTGGAAATCTCCAGCAGAGCCAACTCTTAGAAGCTCAAAAGCAGAGATGCTGGAACAGTCCTTAGCAGAAGCATTAATAAGAATAATCTGTTTATGTGATGGTTGAACACCAGAAAGCACAAACAAACAAAAGAAATCCCAAAAAAATCCCCCCACAAGGTGTTTCCATTCTTTGTAAAAACTATAAAAAGAAGAAAATTGCATTGTCACAGATCTGACATAAATCAAGGATATTTTAGCTCTTCCTTACAGGAGCTTCCACAATGCTTCCATGTTTTGGAAACTGATTTTTCTTGTCTCTTGTTGCAGTCTGGAAAAAAAATTAATCTCATCTCCATTGGAGAAAACTGCATATCAATCCATGCATGGAGAAATGGGAGTATTTTCACTAGGAAATATTGGCTTTGATTGCATTAGAAAATTGAATCAGGTTTATTTGTCATTAATCACGGATGTAACATTTTAGGTTTTGGATTGTGTTTTGTTCACCACAGAAAATTTGAAGGGGCTGGAAGGAGGATTTGTTTTCACCAGAGATTCACTCTCTACCCTTTGTATCCCTATGTGGAAAAGCTCAGACTGAATTGAAAGACACCAAAGGAGGGAATGACCATGAAATTTTGTCCAACTTTTTGGCTTGTTCTGTGACTCAATCCCATACCCATGACCTTCATAATTTGTAGGCTGACATCTTCCCTGCCTTGCAGCTACCCCCAAACCATGCAAAGAGATTTAAATCACAGATGGAAACAGTGAGTTCAGGATCAAAGTATGATTTCCCACACTAAAAATTCATATTTAAACTGAAAAACTAAAATAGCATTTTTAAAGGCATTTGTAATGACACTTGCTTAGTTTTATTCACTTGGTTAAAATGTGGGAGGTTTATTAAATTTATGCACTACCATAATAGACTTATTTTACGGTGTTAAAAAAATGCTCAAACTGTTTCCAGGCTGCCCACCTCATTCCTTCCTCCCTTTCCATTCCCAATGAGATTCCTAAAGGATGACCACAGCCCTTTTTAGTGTCTTACCCCATAATCTCATTTATTAAGGGCCTGAACTTCACCTTGGGGAGCAGTGCAATACCAGAGTGACCTACACAGAGAGGAGGTGGAATTTCCATCCCTGGGAGCTTCCTAAAACTGCACAAAGCCAGGGCTGGCCAGCTCCAGGAGGGGCACAAATCCCACTGGGACAGACTCTGGGTTAGGTGACCTCTCCACGAATTTCCTTTTTCACCGTGCAGAGTACAGGAAGCAAAGCAGAAACCACAGGAATTCTGCTTGAAAAAGTTGGAATTGGGAGCTCAGGGTGGAATATCCCAGCTCAAACAGCATCTACAATCCTGTGGAGACAGGGAATGGGCAGAGTTTTCTGCCTCCAGCAGGCTCTGGATGTCTGGGAATGTGCAATTGAGTGATCACACAAAACCTTTGTCCCTCAGCACTCTGCTTCCTCCCCTATTCCAGAATCAAGGAGCTTCCAAACAGCAAAACTCCTTTTTTTTTTTTTTTTTTTTTTTTTTTCCCTGCTGCTTATGGTTAATATATACCCAGCCCTTGTGACACAGCAGAGCCCTTTGAAGGGCTAGAAAGCTGTTTCTTATCTCCACTGGTTTATCTTTACTACGCAGTTTCTCTGACAGCAGTGTTTCATCCTGTTCCAGAATAAATCCCTGGCTGGAAGCACAAAGACACACTAACCATATTTATAAAATAGAATAAATCTCACCATTTATCAGGAGAAGGGCCTGCCACTGCAGTTTCAGTTCCAGAAGCCAAATTCTCAAGGGTTCTCTGAAGGCGACTATTTTGAGATTTCTAGGGAAATTTTACCACATCACAGATCTCTGAGAGTGCAATTTCTGTTAATATTCTCAGGAACTTGGAATTAACTTTTCCACATAAATGTGCTTGAACTGTGGCTGAAAAATTGCCCACCCAAATGGACAGGTTGGGCATTCACCTACACTCAAACAGCTTTCCCAGAGGTACCTGGCATTTTGAAACTATAACAAGAATTTTGTGTGTCCATCCCAGAGCTCCATTTCTCAGAATCCAGCACTGTCCAAACAGAACACCCACCAGACTGTCAAAAAAGCCCCAAAACAACCAAATCCCAAACCAAAAACAAAGAAACAAAAACCAAAAAACACAGAAAAAATCCAAACCAAAAAACCATTGGAGACTGATTAGCAAAGATACCATAATATCCATTATACCTCTATTCATTGACTCATATTAAAGGCAGCACCAGAAAATTTGCCTGTATTAAATACTTCATGTTTATCTAGCAATGCCATGGATCCACCGATAACAAAGCAACTCCCTAAGGACAGAAATAACCCCAAACAGATGAAGAACCAGCACAGAGGTTGTCCAAAGCCAAAAACAAAGGTGGAGTCAGAGTTCAAACCTCAAACTTAACCTGCCTGACTCATTTTCCTGCAGCCCTGACCTGAGGGAAAGGGGATATGGGGGAGCCCATCATAAATTAATTTATAAAAACATTTGTAAATGCACAAATGTGGCTGGGACCCACCTGCCTCCTACTTCAGCTCCATGAATGCTTAGGATGTTCTTAAGATGAGGTTTTGCACCTCAGCTTTTGCTTTGAAGATGTTTAATTTGAGATTAAGAAACATGGGCTTCATTTTCCAGTCCCAGAATCTATAGGTGCACAGCTTCACATTTAGTGTGCTCAGTCAGGAATAGCCACATAAATATAAATATGAATATAAATATAAATAACAAAAATATATATAAATATTATGTATATGAAATAAATGTTACAGTAATTATAAAAAGAAAGACAACCAAAAGAGAGAGAGGGATAAAGACAATTCAATAGGCAGTTTTTCAATCAGGAAAAAAATATTGCTAAGTGATTTTAATGACATTAAGCAGTCTCCCAAATTGAGAAGTTGTGCACAATAACCTAATGACTTATGTGCATTGGGAGCATCAAGTCATGGATATCATTAAATATATAAAGCTTACAGATATTCCAAATACGTGCTGGCAACAGAAGATTGCTTGCATCCAAAAGAATCAATAGAAGAAAACACAGAAAAACAACCCCAGCATGTATTTTAGCTGTCACATATTACTACTTTTGGCATAATAGGCACCAAAAAGAATTCACAAAGATTTACTCTTCTGCATGGGTGGATTAATTAATTATTTATTATTTATTATTAAGATGAAACTGCAAATTAAATCAAAAACCTACTTTAATAATTGCTTGCAGTATTCTGAAGTTTAATATGCAGAATTAAAAACAAGAATAGTGGGCATGCAGACACTTAATGAACATTTAAACAAAGTTAAAAAACCCTGACAAACACTCAAACACTTGTACTATTATTAGCCTGTTGCTCAGTTTTCCCAAATAAAAAGTAATGGTGGTGTAAATCTAGAGGGTTCCATGTCTCAGACCATAATCCATTTGCTTTGTTTGAAATTCCATCAGAGCTTGTTTAAAACAGGATCTCTTCAGAATCCTCCAGCAAAAGTAGTCTGGGCTGGAAGTTTTTAAGAGGAAGCTTGAAAAGCCTGCTAAATTTGTATGAGTATTTTGTGAAATTCTCATTTATAAGCCTCTGTTCACATGTCCCCTGGGGCACATCTGGAGTGACCCTGTCCCTCTGCCCAGCCCTGGGGCACATCTGGAGTGACCCTGTCCCTCTGCCCAGCCCTGTACAGAGACCAGAGGGGCTGTGGGCTCTCCTCCCTGGGATATTCCAGAGCTGTGTGGACACAATCCTGTCCCTGTGCCCTGGGATGTCCCTCTGGAGCTGAGAGGTGGCACCAGCTGAGCCCCTGTGGTGCCTCCCAGCCTGACCCATCCTGGGATTCTGTGATTTGCTTTGGTCCTTTCTACATAAATGCAAATTCCAGTTGCACCTTCAGCAGCACAAAGGCCCTGCTATACTGGTTACATCCAGTTTGGAACAACCACGTTTGCTGGGACACAAGAACTTCTCACAGCACCACTTCAGCATGAGGTTTAGCACATCTCTGGTTGTGCTTGCAGAAAGCATTGTCTGGATGGAAGAGGTCCAAAGGAGAATAAACACACGGAGGAGTTGCAAATCGGTATTATAGGGAAAGTTATAAACATCCCTGATTTATTTTACAGTGCTCCACCTCAAACCTGCCTGCACTTAGCAAAGAGGTCAAACAGCAAAGGAGACTGAGCAGGAAACTGCTGCAGAAGTAAAATTAAACATCACTGGGTGGGCAGTGGGACTGGGAGCACACAAGCTGTGCTTCAAGCCCTGTGTCACAGGCAGGAGCAGGAAAAGCCATTCATCTTTTGCAGGACCATTTTCCAGGGTAAAGCTTCTCAGCACAGAATCCCAGGATGGGTCAGGCTGGGAGGCAGCATAGCTGGTGCCACCTGGGACCATCCCAGGGCACATGGAGGGGATTGTGTCCACACAGCTCTGGAATATCCCCGGGCAGGGACACCATACACCCCCTCTCTGGACAATCTGTTCAGGGCTTTGGTCACTGCCCAGGGGAAAAGTTCTGTCCCCTGTGCAGGTGGAACTCCCTGGGCATCACTTCCTGCACACTCCCTCTGCTATTCCTCAGAGTCTAGCCCCTGTCTGACACCCAGGGACACCCAAGCTAACATCTCTTTAGAAATGGGCTTTATCATAATTGCAATGGGACAGGGAACAATTCAAGAGCAGAAAGATTGCCTTAGTAACACCAAAAAAGGAGTTAATGGATGTAACACTTGGCAGACAGTTGCACTTTTTGGCAATGGATATTATCTTTTTAGACTGAGGGCAGGAACACGGGGATTTCCTGTATTTTCCTGTTTGCTCATGGTGGAGAGGAATTGTGCAAAGTTTACAATTCCTCTTCACCAGTTCCACAGACAATGAAGTTATCAAGTGTCCAACAATGCTGCTTGCAAAAACACCATTGCACAAATTCTTCGTGATTTACATAGCAAAATCAGATCTTTGATTCCACAGAGAGTTTTGTGCAACACATTTCTAAATGTTTTTTAAAATGAGGGGGAAATAGGGATGATTCTGAAGAAAGGAATGCAAATTCGTAAGTTAGTGGCAAAAGAAATCCCTCAAAACCTGTGTGCATTAACACAAAGCAGATGCACTGGACCTGAGTGAATCACAAAAAACACCAGTTTAGCTAAATATGCAATAATGTGTTACACATTTGGGATTTTCCAGGTCTCAAAGTCGTTGAGTAAGGCAGCTCCACCGAAAGAAACTCCAGGTACCGCTACTCCAGCCGCAGAGCCGGTTATCAGTGACAGCCTGAGACCGATGAGGGCTGGGATGATCCCAAGCCAGGATGTGGTGTCTGATCCTCCGCAGACTCCCGGGGTTACCTCAGCTGAACCCCCACGTCACCTCCCGCTGCAGCCAGCTCAGATTTCCACAGGTTTGCAGCCACACCCGGAGCGGAGAGCGGAGCCGCGGGGAGCGGAGCGGCCAGAGCCGGGCTCTTCCTGGAGAGAGGGAACATCACTGCAGCGTCCCGGAGCCCCGGGGCGGGACGGGGCCGGGCATCCATCGCATCCACCTCCTCCCATCGCATCTACCTCCTCCCATCACATCCCACCGCTTCCCATCACATCCCACCGCTTCCCATCGCATCCCATCGCATCCCATCGCATCCCATCGCATCCCATCGCATCCCATCGCATCC
>WEIU01023057.1:111169-148053 GCA_013389925.1 Aegithalos caudatus | reverse complement strand
CCCGGTGAGTGCAGAGCGGCGGGGAAGCGGGGAGGGAGCTGGGGCCGGGGGAAGCGGGAGGGATTGCAGGAGCTGGAGGCTGCGGGAGCTCGCCTGTCCCGGCTGAGCGCGGCGGGAGGAGCGGGGGGGAAAGCAAACAGGAGCAGCACAACTCACCAACAAACACGCTCCGCTTCTGGTAATTCCCTCAGAATAAACTGGGAGCCCTCGGCAGATTTTGGCTGCTCCTTACCCGGAGCATCCCAGCCCAGAGGGGAGCGTGGAGCAGAGGGTCTCCCGTAGGGGCAAACAAAGCTGAAGAAAAATCCCCAAAGTGCATCGATACCCTGCAGGAAGCTCAGCCGGCTTTCCTCCCCGGAGGACATTGGTCCAGGCTGCAGATCCAGCAGCTCCAGGGGTTCCCAGGTTTGTCCCGGAGCAAAGAGGAGTCGCTGCGGGTCAGGCCAGCAAGGGCCAGAGCACGGAGGGGATGTTCAGATGGAAATGGAAAGAAGGGAAGGGAAACAGATGGATAAAGTCCCGATTCTCCATTGTACCCTTGTTTCAAGCGTGTTTCTGGTGAGGAAAGGGAAGGGTACATGGCTGGGAAAAACAGGCAGGGAGGGGTTTACTCTCGTTTTAAGGGAGAACAGTGGCTTGGCTGAAGAAAGAGGAAGGGAAAGAACTTAAACACTCACCTCCTTCCTCACCCTCTTCTGAAAACAATGGTGCTCTTGCCAGGAAAAATCGTAAATGCATTATTTTCATACAGATCTTTACTCAAATACAAGCCCAGCACATCCCTATAGCAGGGACATAACCTAAAGCTTATCCCATTCTTGATGTAGCCTTCCCAGGCTTTCCTTTATAGACAGGAATGATGGAGAGGAATTGGAATTCTTGGATAAGGTGTTTGTAAAGTTTTTACTTGCAAGGCACCAGGCTCTCACTGTAAGAGACCCTGTGCCCCTTTGCCATCTGCTTAATCCAACAAAAAAAATTAAAGCTTCCCGGAAAAAAAAAAAAATTTAAAAAAAAAGGAGGTTAAGTCAGATGTGTATTTCTAGAAAAGAAAAACTTTGTATTTTCAATGAGTCATTGCTAAAATATGAAGGAACTCATCAAATTACTACAGTGAGTTCACCAGGTGATTGAAGAGACTGAAAATATGGGTTCCAAATTAAAGATGAAAAAAAATATAAATCTTTCAGTAACAGTAACCTTTATTCCCAGTACAAGACAGTGACTCCTCACATCCACTAGGACTTCTAAATCTGTGCATTTTTGTGATACTTTTTCATACAGTTCCAAAGCACCAAAAGTTCACTTGAGCTGAATTCAAGTAAATCCCCAAAGGGTTTTCACAGTGATCAACCTCACCACTGAAAGAGTTCCCAACTCTAATTCACACACATTGTTTTTTACTTTTGTGAGTAGTGATATCCCAATCCCCTTGGAAAGAAGCAGATCTTAATGTTTGAATGACAGGGTGAGTTACAGTTCTAAAAGTTAATTGTATTTCTGATGCAGAGGAATTAAATCCACCAAATTTTACAGGTGTCAGGAGTAGCACAAGGTAAAGTCCAAAAAAATCAAGGGTTTTTTGCTATCCTTGTAGGAAAGATGTTCTGTTATGCTGAGTTGGGATAATGGGATCCAAACCCATAGAAAGGCATCACTGCAGCTGCTCAGCTTTAGAGGAATCATATTCCTGGGAAATTCCCCTTTGTTTATAAAGGATTTTACAGCTCATGGGTTTATTTACTGCATCACAGCACAAAGGACTTTTCTTCTACTACAGCAGTGATTTCACAGGTCTGGCACCTACAGCAAATTCTCTTTTTACACACAAGTAATGGAGTAAAGAATATCAGACAGCACAGCAGTACTTAAGGAAAATTACACTTAAATACTGTTTTGCTAAGAGATCATATTGATAACCAATTAGTTGATATTGATAATGCTTAGACTAGCAGGGAAAATAAATACCATATCTGGAAGCTTTGGGATTCTAGACAAGATGAGTTTTTCCTCCAATCTCTTGGCAAAAATAATCCATATTTTGGAAATGCTATCACAAGAACAAAACTGGATTTTGTCATGGAAAATTGACATTTAGAACAACTTAAACTAGAAAATGGAGCCACTGCGAGAGGATTTTCATGGAAGTCTGAGCTTACATTTGGGAGACGAAAGCATTCTTTGGAATGTGTCCATCTTCTGTTAGCTCTTTTTAATATTCATGGAATATAGGCCAAGTGTAAAAGTGAGCTGTTAAAAAAAATGCCAGCCAGAGTCAAAAAAGTCTGTATCTATCTCCTGATAATTTCAGGTTAAGGCTGAAACTTAAAATATTAAATTTACTTAGAAAGAAAAGGAAGAAAATATATCAGTATGTAAAAAATTAAAATTTAATTGAGTAGATGGTTATGCTGCATGAAGGCTGCTGAAGCTACACTTCCAAACTGGCCTGGCTGGAGACTGAGACGTTGTCATTTGAGTGAGAACAAAAGGCAGGTTTACCAAGTTTTTTTGTTTACTTTTTATCAAAAATACTCCTTGAATATTGGCAGGCATTGAATAGGGATTGTTCCCTTACAGAGAAATGAATGAGTTTTTGAGAGGGAAATTAATCAAACTTCTCAGATGTAAATACTTTCAACAATTCAAGAATAATTGAAGGGGAAAAATCATTAGAAATAATTAAGTCTCTTAAATACAACAGAATGAACAAAGGCCATCTGAATTAGACTCTCATTTTCTGCCTTCAATTTAGTCTGATGAACAAGAATTTTGCTCTTCTGAGCTGTAATTTTGTAAAAATCTATCAGCAAGAGATGTGCCAGTCTCTAGAAACTTACTCCCACTCAGTCAGGGTGTAATAGATTGCACCTGCACTAATAAGGCACCTAGGCATCCACTTAGCATCTCCCAGAAGATTCCTGTTCCTTGGAAATGGAATACAATAACAAATCATGATTGCTGAGCCTCCCTGTAGAAAAAGTTCTTCACAGACAGCAAGAATTAAAGAGGCATTTATTTCATGGTAAGGTCAGGGTTTAGACTTTCCACAGAGTAATCCAGGGCTTTGGCCTGATTTTTTTTTTTTTTTTTTTTTAATCTCTTCTGTCTTTGTGAACTTTGTTTCAGTGTAATTAAACTGTGCAAACATTAAACCCCTTTTATTCATTATTATTGCCTTTCTCTACTGGCAGCTGAGTTAGAGATAAGGAACCACATCAGTAGCTCCTGAAGAAAGGGCACATTAACCTTCTTTGGAGCAGGAGTACCCCAGATCAATCCTGCAAGCTGCTTCCTAAATCCTGCCCTATCCAACCACAGCAGTGCTAAGGAGGAAGTTTGGGAAGCAGTGGATGCCATTTACTGCATTCTGCTGTTTTATTCACAGAATCACAGAATTGTTGGGGTTGGAAGGATCTCTGCAGATCACCCAGTCCAAGCCCAAATGCAGTTCATATATTCCATATGCAACCAAGGAGAGCTGTCTCACCAGGCAGCTTTCTTTCCTGGGATTTTTTTCAGTTGAAGACTCAACAAAGTGGCCTTTTCTCCCTTTATTTTACCATACATTTAAATGGAAATACGTGGGGGTGCAGATCAGTTGTTCCAGGTTCTTACACCATCTCCTTGCCTTGGCCATGCCCTGTACACTTAAAAACACTTGAAGAGCTGTAGAGAAAGTCACAGCTGGGATATAACCACTTTCCAGCCATGCTGGTTTAATATGCATGGAGTAATTTCTGTCCTCAAAATCCATGGAGTAATTTGTGTCCTTAACATCCATGGAGTAATTTCTATCCTTAACATCCATGGAGTAATTTCTGCCCTAAACACCCACGAGTATTTTCTGTCCTCAACATTCATGGAGTCATTTCTGTCCTCGTTCTCAGGAGATGCTCGAGGACTCTGTGACCTGTGAGCAGCTGCCACAGAGGAATTTTCCTGGCAGAGCCTGAAGGAATCTGGGATCATGGGACTCCCCAGGTTGCTCCTCATTCCTCTGCCTAAGGATCCTGCTGGCACCAAGGGAACAATTCTTCTCCCAACACCCACCTGTGAGTAAAGCCCAGGCAAGAAGGAATTTGACCTCTCATAAGGAAGCATAAATCATTTGAGCTTAAACCCTGACAACTGGAATAGAAAGGATAAAGTTAAATGAAGTATTGCATCATTGAATTTCAATAGGAAATTATTGAGCAATAATACTAATTGAGCCTGATTATTGAGCAATCTGTTGCATTATATTGCTCTGGCCATGTTTAGAGTTATGAGGGTGAGAAATCCCATGCATATCTCAATGTTAGTTGTGTAAATACTTTGAACAAACATATTTACAGTCTCAATTTCCTTCCTTATTGCTTTAAGAGATTTACCAGAACATAAACTCAGACAAGCTATAAAATGGCACAAAATGTGTGTCACCCTCACAGACAATTTTCATCAATGGATTGGAGGTAGAATTTGGTCAATTGATCATTTGCTCCAAGATGTAAAATATTATTAATCAATTCTGCACTGTGGATCAATACATGAAGTTAGCAGTTGGGAAGCAGAAGATGCTTATTAATCCTGAAAAATCCAATTATTTTGCATTTGATCTCAAATAGGCCTGGCATCTTTAAATGTTTGAAATCTGTGTGAGCTTAAATTGTGTGGGAAGAGATTACTCATTACCTATAATTTGAATAACTGCCTACTGACTGCCAACTGCTGGATTCTCAAACTGTTAGATGGAGGTTGTAAATAAGCACTGGCTTGTTTAAATTATTTAGTACAAAATATGTTAATATTGCTTTTTACTACCACATTTTAAATTGGTTTGCCAATATGGAGTTTATGTTATGGTTCATGATCAGCTGTTTAATGAGATATAATGAATGAAAACTGTGAGAAATCAAATTTCTTCTTCAGATTCTGGGGCAGATATAGATGCAGCTCTATGAAAACTGTTTGGGATTGCTAAGTGGGGCTTCATAAAACACAGATTACGTCTATGTAAAATGTTGTGAAAATTCATTATGCAGGAAAGCCATAAAAGGGACAGTGCTAAGCTGGGGCACGAATAAGCTTTATTATCTTATACAGTGATTGAGTATGTTTTTGTTTTTTTCTTTTCTCTAGTTCTGGAAATAAAAATCCCCAAGCAACCCAACACATTTTCATCCAGGAGTACAAATCATGACTGAACGTCCAAGGCCTGGAATTCTCACTCTTCGTACCCGTGACAAAGATGTCCAACAACACAACAGAGAACTCCAGCCACGCTCACTCGGCTGTGCTAGGCCTGTTCCTGGGAAGCATTTCCCTCACCACCATTGTCATGAACATTTTAGTGCTGTGTGCTGTGAAAACAGAGAAGAAGCTGCAGACTGTGGGTAATTTATACATCGTGAGCCTCTCCGTGGCCGATCTGATCGTGGGGGCGGCCGTGATGCCCCTGCACATCGTGGACCTGCTGAGCCCCCGGTGGCCCCTGGGGCTGGCAGCCTGTTTGTTCTGGCTCTCCATGGATTACGTGGCCAGCACGGCCTCCATCTTCAACCTCTTCATCCTGTGCGTGGACCGGTACCGCTCGGTGCAGCAGCCGCTCAGGTACCTCAAGTACCGCACCAAAACGAGAGCCTCGCTCCTCATCCTGGGCGTCTGGCTGCTCTCCTTCACCTGGATCATCCCCATCCTGGGCTGGCACCTTTTTGCCAACAAAGGGCAAAGGGAGGTGAAGGAAGACAAGTGCGAGACGGAGTTCTTCGAGGTCACCTGGTTTAAAGTGCTGGCGGCCATTTTCAACTTCTACCTGCCCTCCCTGCTGATGCTGTGGTTCTACTGCAAGGTCTTCAGAGCGGTGCGGAGACACTGCCAGCACCGGGAGCTCACCAACGGATCCCACTGGCCTCCCATGGAGAAAAACACCAGGAACCAGACTAAGATAAAGGATGAGAAGAATATTTTCCTCCAGAAGCAAATCTCAGGTGAGGTCGCCCCTGGCACGGACAAGCAAAGCTCCCCAGAGCCCCAAAAAGTGGAGGCAGAGCTCCACTTCAGCAATCCTGACAAGGCTTCGAAGGCACTGAGTAATGGGAAGGTCCTGGAGTGGAGCTCCCTCAGCACAGCCAAGCCTGAGCCTGGCTTGGATAAAGCAGGGAAGAAGGGGGTCAGGGAAAATCCTGGGAATAAGGAGCAGCCTGGCTGCCAGGACAGTGACTCCAGTGCAGCATCAAACAACACCTTCACTGAGATGGCCCCCAAGGCAGAGCAGCCCAGCTCCAGCCCTAAAGGAGCTCAGGAAAGGCCGGAGTGCAGGGATTCCAGGGGACTGACATTCCTGAGGAAAACCTGGCACAACCTGCACAGCCATTCCAGCAGCATCCACCAGCAGGGGAACAGGGACAGGAAGGCAGCCAAGCAGCTGGGGGTCATCATGGCAGCCTTCATGCTCTGCTGGATCCCCTACTTCGTGCTGTTCCTGGTGATAACCTTCCACGACAAGGAGCAGCTCTCAAAACTGCACAGGTTCACCATATGGCTCGGCTACATCAACTCCACCCTAAATCCATTCCTCTACCCTCTCTGTAACCACAATTTCAAGAAGACTTTTAAAAAGATCCTTCACATTCATTGATGCTGGTCTAGGGATGCAGCTCAGGAGCTCAACCAAACTAAAATGTTCCAGTCTCAAAGGATGGGTACAGTAAAAGACTTTGGCAAACTGTAGTCTATAGGTAAAGTGTTACTAAAAGTGGGAAACGTGCATTTAATAGTTTTAACACATTTAAGAGCAACTTTAGATCAGGAATTCGGAAAGCTCAAGGTCAATATATGAACTGTTACACGGCTGTCAACCTTTAACCATTTGAGATCACCACCTCCATTACAGAAATGGAGATACAAATAAACATCTTCAGTGATTATAAATTATTGATCTGCAGAAAAGAAAGAAATCACACTTCTGTGATTGGCCAGAAACATTTTTCTCTTTCAACTTGCTCCAGTAAACACACTGCTTGGGAAGTGAGGTTTGCAAGTGGAAGTACTTTGCACAGTCAAAGAACTTCCAACTGTTTAAAAAAACTCCCCTTTTTATTTATAGCTTCCTCCAAATCACAAACTTTTCATCAAATGTCAAGTTTTAGTGTGTATCTTACTGTATCTTTTTGATATCATGCTTATATTAACTGTATATTAACTTTGCTGAAAAAAGTAGACTTTTTATCTCCCAAAAGAATTTCCATGCTCAATATACTGTCACCATCTGCTCCAGAAGTATGTGCTGCTCTTTCTAGACTTGCAGAATATAGTTGATTATACATGAAATATGTTTACATTTTTTACCCTTCCTTTATATTTAATTGTATTTCATAAATCTTGCTGTCAAATATTTCAGGAGAAAAATACAATAATAGAATACTCAATGTTGGTAAAGAGACCAGGAAGATGTTTAAGCACAAATGAAAGCTGGGCTGGCTTTGGTGTTAAAAATTAAAAAGAAAGTCCTCTCATTCCTTTTGTTGTGCTGATGAATTTCCCACATCCTGAACACTTTTGTAATTGTATTTAAAGGATTCAATATTAAATGAAGCCCTAAAATATCTGTATTTTAATAAATTGGGGTAATGTGCTAAAGGAATAAACTTAAATTCAGTCTATTTCAGTGTATCATGCAAGATTCAGAGATTAATTAACTTTGGTGTCAAGTCGCACACAGGAAAAACTGCAATTAGGAAACTTAAATCTAGGAGAAATAAGGCAAAATGCAGAGAGAGAACAAAATTCATTGCAGAATTCAGGCAACTTTTCCCCTTCAGGAGTAACACCTGTACAAGTAGTAAAATGCACATTTTTGGAGTAGAGAACAGAACCTTTTGAGACACATACTCCAAGCCCTGGCCTTTCACAAACAATTGCTGAGCTTCACAGCCATTAAATTGGGGTTTTTTTCTATTCAGATTTGCAACAGCAATTCTGGCCAAAATGGATGGCAATTTAGGTGATCCCTTAGGAAATAAAAGTCAGCCAGAGTTATTAGTGCTGAAAAACACATTTACCAAAGGGCTGCTGAGAGTTATCAACAAATCTGTCCTGTTGATCACAAAAATTGCCTTTTCTGACCCTAAAATGTACATAACAAAACCTCAGCAGGATCATTGGAAATTGGTCTAAAAATTATGGTGACTTTAACAACAAAAGCAACAATTTTCTTTGGTAAAAATAAAGAACATTCTAACAACTAAACTCAGGAAAATGAAGCCGCCTGAATATTTTGTATCTCAAGTAATTTTACCAATGATCTTTGTGTAACTGTGTTAATAGCAAAGACAAGGGATTTGTGATAGCCAGATTTTATAGCTATTAGATAACAATCAAACAGGAAAATGGGATAATGCTCATTTTAAATTGCAAGTACCTAAGAATTTTTCTAAAGAAGTTTATTTCACTGAACAGGTAATTCCAGTGGCTCTGGATGTGAGGGAATCAGAGGAAAGCAAATCAGGGTAAGAAATGGGGAAGCCTCCCACCAAGGTGGGGCCAAGGCTCAAGAGAATATTTCAGGCGTGGTTTCCTGTAAATTATTTTCAGCGTTTTTCAGTTCACAACCAAGGTCAGAGGACACACGGAGCTTCCAGAGAACGAAAGTCTGGGGATTTCTTGGGGATGTGCTGGGATGAAGGTGTGGTGGGAGCGGAGCTGGTTTTGCAGGCACAGAATTCCTCTCGGAGCGTTCCCTGGGTCAGTGGGGACATCTGGTGGGACCGGAGCGAGCCCCGGGCCGCTGCAGCCAGCGCCGGGCCGCGGGGAACCTTCACCGTGCTTCTCCCCACGTTTCCAGGAAACGCCGCAGACAGGAAACATTAGTGCAGGAGCGCATTTCGGCCTTTCCCACCATCTAAAATAACTCCCATTGAATTTTCTGCGGGCTCTGTTGTGTGCCGGGGAAGGTGGAGCAGGACACGGCTCCGGACACGCGGCACCAAGCGCTGCGGGGCACGGGCCCGCCTGAAGAGGCGGCTGTGGCTGCGAGGGGGGCTCCTGAGGGAGGGCGGGCACCGCCGGATCCCGTCGGGACCGGCACCGGGATGGGGACCAGGATGGGGACCAGGATGGGAACCAGGATGGGAACCAGGATGGGGATCGGGACCAGGAGCGGGACCTCCCGCCTCAGACCCTGCCCACCACCGCGCCGCNGAATTCGGAAAGCTCAAGGTCAATATATGAACTGTTACACGGCTGTCAACCTTTAACCATTTGAGATCACCACCTCCATTACAGAAATGGAGATACAAATAAACATCTTCAGTGATTATAAATTATTGATCTGCAGAAAAGAAAGAAATCACACTTCTGTGATTGGCCAGAAACATTTTTCTCTTTCAACTTGCTCCAGTAAACACACTGCTTGGGAAGTGAGGTTTGCAAGTGGAAGTACTTTGCACAGTCAAAGAACTTCCAACTGTTTAAAAAAACTCCCCTTTTTATTTATAGCTTCCTCCAAATCACAAACTTTTCATCAAATGTCAAGTTTTAGTGTGTATCTTACTGTATCTTTTTGATATCATGCTTATATTAACTGTATATTAACTTTGCTGAAAAAAGTAGACTTTTTATCTCCCAAAAGAATTTCCATGCTCAATATACTGTCACCATCTGCTCCAGAAGTATGTGCTGCTCTTTCTAGACTTGCAGAATATAGTTGATTATACATGAAATATGTTTACATTTTTTACCCTTCCTTTATATTTAATTGTATTTCATAAATCTTGCTGTCAAATATTTCAGGAGAAAAATACAATAATAGAATACTCAATGTTGGTAAAGAGACCAGGAAGATGTTTAAGCACAAATGAAAGCTGGGCTGGCTTTGGTGTTAAAAATTAAAAAGAAAGTCCTCTCATTCCTTTTGTTGTGCTGATGAATTTCCCACATCCTGAACACTTTTGTAATTGTATTTAAAGGATTCAATATTAAATGAAGCCCTAAAATATCTGTATTTTAATAAATTGGGGTAATGTGCTAAAGGAATAAACTTAAATTCAGTCTATTTCAGTGTATCATGCAAGATTCAGAGATTAATTAACTTTGGTGTCAAGTCGCACACAGGAAAAACTGCAATTAGGAAACTTAAATCTAGGAGAAATAAGGCAAAATGCAGAGAGAGAACAAAATTCATTGCAGAATTCAGGCAACTTTTCCCCTTCAGGAGTAACACCTGTACAAGTAGTAAAATGCACATTTTTGGAGTAGAGAACAGAACCTTTTGAGACACATACTCCAAGCCCTGGCCTTTCACAAACAATTGCTGAGCTTCACAGCCATTAAATTGGGGTTTTTTTCTATTCAGATTTGCAACAGCAATTCTGGCCAAAATGGATGGCAATTTAGGTGATCCCTTAGGAAATAAAAGTCAGCCAGAGTTATTAGTGCTGAAAAACACATTTACCAAAGGGCTGCTGAGAGTTATCAACAAATCTGTCCTGTTGATCACAAAAATTGCCTTTTCTGACCCTAAAATGTACATAACAAAACCTCAGCAGGATCATTGGAAATTGGTCTAAAAATTATGGTGACTTTAACAACAAAAGCAACAATTTTCTTTGGTAAAAATAAAGAACATTCTAACAACTAAACTCAGGAAAATGAAGCCGCCTGAATATTTTGTATCTCAAGTAATTTTACCAATGATCTTTGTGTAACTGTGTTAATAGCAAAGACAAGGGATTTGTGATAGCCAGATTTTATAGCTATTAGATAACAATCAAACAGGAAAATGGGATAATGCTCATTTTAAATTGCAAGTACCTAAGAATTTTTCTAAAGAAGTTTATTTCACTGAACAGGTAATTCCAGTGGCTCTGGATGTGAGGGAATCAGAGGAAAGCAAATCAGGGTAAGAAATGGGGAAGCCTCCCACCAAGGTGGGGCCAAGGCTCAAGAGAATATTTCAGGCGTGGTTTCCTGTAAATTATTTTCAGCGTTTTTCAGTTCACAACCAAGGTCAGAGGACACACGGAGCTTCCAGAGAACGAAAGTCTGGGGATTTCTTGGGGATGTGCTGGGATGAAGGTGTGGTGGGAGCGGAGCTGGTTTTGCAGGCACAGAATTCCTCTCGGAGCGTTCCCTGGGTCAGTGGGGACATCTGGTGGGACCGGAGCGAGCCCCGGGCCGCTGCAGCCAGCGCCGGGCCGCGGGGAACCTTCACCGTGCTTCTCCCCACGTTTCCAGGAAACGCCGCAGACAGGAAACATTAGTGCAGGAGCGCATTTCGGCCTTTCCCACCATCTAAAATAACTCCCATTGAATTTTCTGCGGGCTCTGTTGTGTGCCGGGGAAGGTGGAGCAGGACACGGCTCCGGACACGCGGCACCAAGCGCTGCGGGGCACGGGCCCGCCTGAAGAGGCGGCTGTGGCTGCGAGGGGGGCTCCTGAGGGAGGGCGGGCACCGCCGGATCCCGTCGGGACCGGCACCGGGATGGGGACCAGGATGGGGACCAGGATGGGAACCAGGATGGGAACCAGGATGGGGATCGGGACCAGGAGCGGGCCCGCCCGCCTCAGACCCTGCCCACCACCGCGCCGCGTGACGTCACCACCCCGCGCCGCCTGCCCGTCACCTGTGCGCGGTGTGTGACGTCACCACCCCGCGCCGCCTGCCCGTCACCTGTGCGCGGTGTGTGACGTCACCACCCCGCGCCGCCNCGGCCGCTGGCGCTGCCCCAGCCCCGCCACTGTCCCCGACACCGTCCCCGCAGTGCCCCTTGCAGTCCCCGCGGTCGGTGTGTGTCGCTGTGCGGAGCCGGTCCCGTGTCAGTCCCAGTCCCGGTGCCGTGTCGCTGTGCGGGGCCGGTCTAATGTCAATGTGCGGGGATGGTGACATGTTCGCGGTCCGTGTCAGTCCCTGTGTCATGTCCGTGTTCGATCCCGTGTCAGCGCCAGTCCCGGTCCCGTGTCAGTGTCAGTCCCGGTGCCCGTGGGTCCCGTGTCACTCTCCCATAGCCTCACCAGGTTTCTCTGTTTTTCCAGGGCTCCCATCAGCAGCTGAGCCATGGCTGCTGCCAGCGGGGATCCCTCCAAGCTGCAGTTTGCTCCCTTCAGCAGTGCCCTGGATGCCGGGTTCTGGCACGAGCTGACCCAGAGGAAACTCAACGAGTACCGGCTGGACGAGACCCCCAAAGTCATCAAGGGCTACTACTACAATGGTGGGTACAAACCGTGTTTTACTAGTTCGGCTTTCTCCTGATGCTCCTCTAAGTATCTGGCATATTTCTGGTATGTTTCAGATGTTTTGCTGAAACACTAGAATGGATGGCTGTGAATTTCAAATGTTTCACTGGGTAATTTACATCAACAAAACACAAATGTTTCACTGGGTAACACACATCAACAAAAAACAAATGTTTCACTGTGTAATTTACATGAACAAAAAACAAATGTTTCACTGGGTAACATACATCAACAAAAAACAAATGTTTCACTGGGTAACATACATCAACAAGAAACAAATGTTTCACTGTGTAATTTACATGAACAAAAAACTAATGTTTCACTGTGTAACTTACATCATCAAAAGTAACTGGAGTATTGCAGTTTAAAAGGAACTTTGTTGCTGCTTTTTTGTCCAGGTGATCCTTTGGGTTTGCCAGCTCGATTGACACTGGAGTTTAGTGCCTTTGATATGTAAGTATAGGCTGTAACTTACCTTCATTTGTGTGTGAAGACACTTCCCAATATAAAATTGATGTATTAGTTAGAGAAACTCTATATGAGAATAAATAACATTTTAATTAACTTTATAACAGTGGAGAGACTGCTTTAAGTCACAATAAATTAGCTCCTTCTGGCTGAATTTAAAATATTCTGAATTCTCAAATTCACTCACTTTCTGCATATATGTTTACATAAAATACCATTTTTCCCATTTCCTCAGCATTAGGGAGGCTTTTTCAATCATTTCAGTCCTTCTCTAAAAGTTTTAATTAGGACTTTAAATAGCTTTTACAGTCTCTGGTTGTTGCCCTGTAATCTCTTGCAAAGTATTTATCTCTTGTGACTGGAAATATATCAAGTTTTGAGAACAGTGTTAAAGGAGGCAATGAAATCATTCAGATCTGTAAATTAAGGGACTATTGTAGGGCAGTGACCTAATTTATCTCAAAAATAAAATTCTGTTTGCAAACAGCAGCTTCTCCAGCTGATGTTGTTATGAACTATAGAAGCTGCTCAGTCTTTTGTCTGGTTTGAAACATTTTAACAAACTCTTTATGTGAGTACAACGCTGACATCTAAGGTCAACCTAAATTAGTTTTTCTCAGTGCAAATCCCATTTGTCTCAGGTAGCTTCTATTTGAACAGAATGTAAAAGCTTCAGTCCCTGATTCAGTGTCACTCTGCTTGGAGAGAACTCAGATGCCAGATGTATTTTTAAAGCCACAATGAAGATGTGTGTTTGCACTGGTAATTATTCCATCAATCCCTGTTCATAAAGATTTTTCATTAGAGGTGGTGTTAATTTTGTTGCTGTGCCTCATCATTTGATAATTGAAGTTTACACCATAAGATAGATAGTGCTGATGATGGCTGTGTTAATTCCCAGAGTTTTCCTTCCATTTTCTCAGGAATGCTGCAATACCAGCACGTTGCTGTCCTGCTTTTGGAACATTGTACAACACCAACACTTTTGAGACTTTCAAATCCTGTGACAAGAAATCACTTCTGGACAAGGAAGCAAATGAGGTAAGGTTTAAAATCAAATCACAGAGTGTTTCCAAATACTTTCTACCACTTGAAGTGCTTTACACTCTGCCCCAAATTTGGAGATACTCCAGTCCTGAGCAGCCTCAGATTTAGCTTATTCTGGAAGGAAGAGTTTGGTGTTTCCATTTTACTGTTCTCTACAAGGGAGTAGAACCTAATTTAATTAATGATAACTAATTCTACTTGGAGTACTCCATCACATTTTAAGCTCTACAATGCTCTTGGAGCTGCCAGGGACTTGAATTCTGTAGAGCACATTTGTAACATTTGTCTTCATACCCAAAAAACAGCAGTGCCTGGTTTTAAACTTCAGATTACTGTAATTTATCTGTGTGACAAAGAGATGGAGAAGCTCCACAGCAGCAAGAAGCCTGAGATAAATTAAAAGATGGGTCAGAGGGGCTGGTCTGCCTGCATTGTCAGCAGTTAATTTAATGTCATGGCCAGGGGAGAGGTGAAAGTCAAATTTAAGTGCTCTACTTTGACCAGTCCTTGATTCCTTTAATTAATTGCCTTGAGTTTTCATGCATACCTTCACTCCAAACACAGGAATTTTTTGCATTCTTGTGGCCTTGTAGTTCCCTTCTCTCTGACCTTTAAAATCCTTTTAACACAGATAACAATGGATGAATTCAGTTAGAAAAGATCACAGTGAATGTTTATTTGCATGCTTTAAAGGTGGCTGGAGGAATTACAGATTTTTGCAGCTGTTCTCATGTTCTCTTGGTATTTCTCTGCCCTTTTTCTTCCTTCTTGTCCCTACAATTCATGGCAGATCTGGGAATCAATCAAATCTGGAGCTGCTCTGGAGAATCCAATGCTCTTGAACAGGTTCCTGCTGCTGACATTTGCAGTGAGTACAGAAAATTTGTGCCTCCTGCTTGTAGTGGAAGTAGCAAAGTACTTTGTTTTTAGGAGTATTAACATATTTTGTATTAATAATAACACTGCATTAATATATTTTTATATTATTTTCTACAAATGTAGAAGATTACTTGGTGGCCTTACAGATATCAGTAAAAGTAGAGCAGCTGCTTCATGTTTAATAAATTGGAAGTTTTACTAAATGCTCCAGCTAATAAAACCTGAAGGATTGTACATACATTGTTTAAATCTCAAATAAAAACATATAAAGTCTTTTGGTTTTTTTATGATCTTCTAAAATATTTGTGAGGTTAAAGATCCCTGTGGTTGCTGTGGTTAAAATTATAAACCATTAATTTTAATTAGTATTATATAATTGACTTTGGTATATATCTTTATTATCTAATTTTACTTTTTTTTTTCCTTAGGATTTAAAAAAGTATCATTTCTATTACTGGTTTTGCTACCCTGCTCTCTGCTTCCCTGATGGAATTCATATAACTCAGAAACCTGTGTGTCTTGGGGACAAGTTCTCATTAAATCAGGTATTCAAAATCCTAAATATTGTGAATTCTGCAACACTGAGAACTTCTGTCAGCTTTAAAACTCAATATTTTTGTTACCATGCCTTGAATTAATTGGAGACTCAAATTTCTTTTAAAATCTTCACCTTTTTTTTTAATTTCTGTGATGGTTTTTTGTTTACCTTTTGTTCCATGATTGTTTAAATGGTCTCAGTTTAGATGCAGATATGGCAAACAGTTCTTGAAGAGATGATTATGCTAAGCTGTATATTATATATTTATTTTGGAGAATATATGTTAAGCTGTATTTAAAAATTAATATAGTTCTGTATATAGCTTTGGTTTTTAAACTCATTTAAAAGAAACCTTTATAAAGGGGCATCTCCTGAATGAGCCAACTCATTAAAATTACAAAATTATTAATAAAATGCATTATTAGACAAGAAGAAAGTTAATTTTTACATTTTTTAGGTGAAAAGTTGAACAATTTTTTTTTTCCTTCCTATCACAGTGCAGAGTTGCTCAAACTGGTGGTTCAGTTGTCTTTCCACTTTCAGATTCAAGCCCTGCAGAAAGCCTATGATGACCTCTGCCAGGAGGAGGGGGTGACAGCCCTGCCTTATTTTTTAATTAAGTATCATGATAATTCTGTCATGATATCCCTGCTGAAAACATGGGATGGCTTCTTTCAAGAGCAAGGAGGAAAGGTAATGAGAATTTTATATAATTTTATATCATTAAATGTTTAATCTGGGAATGGTTTGAAGCTCTTAATACTGAGCTGGGCACAGTGGTTGTGTCTTGAGGGTGGCTGTAAAGTGATTTTTATGCTGTTTTCCCTTTGATTTGTTCTCTTGCTGCCCTGTGCCCTTTCACTTTTTGATCATCCCAAAACCAGTGCAGAATTTTGGGTTGGGAGCAAGGCTTCAGTTGCTGGGCTTCCCTCATAATTGTGTTTTTAAGGTACTGAAGGTGCATTTATTGCAGTGAACATCCAGTGCCCCTAAAGAGGCCAAACTGCATAAATCTCAGAGCTGTGGCAAAAGCTTGAGTTTGACCACGGATTAAATATTTATAAATATGCAAAATGTGTTTGTAGGCCTGCCCTGTCCAGAATTTTTATTTAAAAATGCCAAATAACCTTTGCATGACTGTGGATAGATGCCTTCTCATGAAGAACAATTTGATTTGCAGGTGACAGTTGGAGTTTATGATCCTTGTAATTTATCCCAGTATCCAGGATGGCCACTGAGAAACTTCCTGATCCTGGCAGCTCACAAATGGTACCTATTTTATTCTTTCCCACAAAATTTATTTATTGGTTGATATTAAATGAGGATTTTTTTTCCTCCCCATGGCATTTCACTTGTATCACCCACCCAAGATTTTGCTTTTTCCCTTGACATAACCCACTTGGAGTGATTAGTTGAACAATTATTCTTCTGTTTTTTACTTCTGTCAGTCACAAATTCCTATTAATCCTAATCCTCACATGGATGCATGCACCTGGAAATGCCAGCTTCACACCCTGCAATACCCTCCAGCTGTGTCAAATCTTGTTTAGAATACTCTGGGAATTTATATAATAAATTAGTGCCAAGTAATGGCAAACTTACATTTTAAAAATCAGATATTCTTAGGTTTTCTTCTTGTATGACTTGAATTTTTTTGTTGGGGAGAAGATGGGAAGACAAGACACAGCTTTACACTCTGAGTTTTGAAAGAAAGGATTTAAATTACCAAGTAAATTTGGGTTGCTGTAAGAGAACTGTAATTAGGTTGCACTTCCATAGTTTTAAGTGTTACATTTACACAGCCTTGGGATTTAGAGGGGTTTAGGCACTAAAATTCTCATTTTTTGTTTGGGAGTTTGAATCATAAGGAGGAAAAATTATATATATTGAGAAATCAGAGGAACTTGGTGCCACAGCAAAGTCCCAACGTGTCACCTGTTGTGTGCTCTGGTGCTTTTCTGCTTTTTATTCCTCTAAATCTGCAGTTTGTCCAGTGCTGGATAAATGCAAGAACAGGCTGACAGTGGCATTGCTTTGGAGCTTTTCACACCAAACCAGTCATTTTCTTACACTCGAGGAATTATTTCCCTTTCTGATAAAGACAACAATATTCAGTACCAAGACAAAAAGGCTCATTCAGAACCTGCAGAGCACTAAACCTGTGTGAAATGCTGGTTAAAACAAGGCCCTTTTCTGTTAAAGAAGTTGCATGTCTGTCTGTATTTATCTTTTATTTTCATGGCAGGGGCAGCGTTCTGCAGAGGGTTGAAGTGCTCTGCTTCAGAGACAGGACCATGCAGGGGGTGAGAGACATCACACACAGCATCATCTTTGAAATCAAACTGCCAGAGACACCCCTGGGCCCAGGTAATCCATTCAAAATGTTTGTTTCTTTTTTTTTTTTTCCCTTCTTAATCAATGCTGACATGACAAAATAAGTTACTACCACAAAATTGTTACTGAAGTGAGTTATTTCAAATGGATTTTAAATTGTTTAAATTTCTGTTAAATGTCTCAAAAGGAAATGGTTCCTTTTTTGACAAAGAAAGAAGAGGGAATATTCTCTCTTAATTTTTTCTTCCTGTAATTGTGTTTCTAATTGAAAAGCAAGAAAAGTCCTGCTGGTGTCATAGAAATACAATACCACAGCAATTTATCTCTTTTTCTGGTTGAATTTGTATACAGTCCCTCAGGTAGGCAAAAAGTGACAGTGAATCTATGGGATACAAAATTTCTGGAGAATTTCTGAAATTATAAAGGCCTGCCCCAGAGTGGAACTGTTCTTTAATCCCATAGTGACACATCCAAGTGTATTTTAAAGCAATAGACTTGAAATGTTAAAAGATAATCTCAGATTTAATTTGTAAAGGACAGTTTGACAAAATTTCTCAACCTCAGGCAAAAAATTCTGAATGTTTCACATGTTATTGTGGCAAATTATTTAATTATGTATAATTAAGATATATAATTCTCCACTGAATTTGCAGATGAGGTCTAGGGACCAAGAAATGATGAGTGAAATTGGCAAAATTTACTGAGTTATGAATTTACTGAGCTTGACATTAAAGATCTGAGGGGGAATGATGCCAGCTCTGTGCTGGGTTTGAAGCTGAACAGGCAAAAGCAGCACAGGGGGCACCTGAGAGCAAAGAAATTTTCCAGAAACTTTTAATTAATATAAACAGCAAAATTTGTATAGAAGGACAGGTTTAAAATAATGTTTTTTTCCAACAGTGTTAAATCCAACAAAATTCCTTTTTTCTCTCCTGTGATATTAAGGTTTTCATTCTTTCTTTCCTTTTTTGTTTTGGTTTGTTTTTTTGTGTTTTAAATTTCAAACAGACTGTCCAAAAGCTGTTGGATGGGAGAAGAACCAAAAGGGAGGCATGGGGCCAAGAATGGTGAATCTCAGTGAATGCATGGATCCAAAAAGGTTTGGGTTTTATCTTTTAAATTCCCATAGTTTTATTTACTTGGGTTAAATCCATACCAAATTAAAATGTGAAATAGGTAAGGATATGCAGTAAAACATACACTGGATATTGTTTGGACTTTCCATTTGGAGGTAAGGACCTTTACAAAGCAGTGCACTGCCTGCAGCAGAAATCTTGGCAGTTTTTTGACTCTAGTTGAAAATTCAGAATGCATTTATTTAGAACGGAGTGAAATGTAGGTCAGAGTGTTACAGGCCTGTGGTGATTCCATTGAATTCCCTGACCTGCAGGGTGTTAATGAAAATAAGCATGGGGGAAGGTTCATCCTTTGGGATTTGTCAGTGTGACAGGAAAGAACTCAGGAAATGTGACTTTAATAATTTATATCATTCTGTACATAATGTTTGGGCAATGGATTAAAAAGGATGAGGTTACAGAGTGTCTGCATCTGTGTCCTTGCCTAGGAAAAACTTCTTGATCTGATGGTTCAGGTTCACATTTTGCCATCAAGCAAGGCCTTTTTTTTTTGTCAGGCATTTGTGGAAATTCTCAGTGTCTTCACAGATATTCAGTAAAGTTCATCTCAGGGTTCTGAATTCTTTAGGTAACTTGACCTTCTTTACTTGTGTAAATTATAGAAGTGGTTCCCACAGAGGTGTTGGTAAAAAGGCAGGTGTGACAATTGCTGTTTAAATCCTTGTTGCACAAGTAATTTAATTTACTGGATGCTGAAGAGATTTTATTTATGATGTGTGAGGGAATGAAACTTGCAGGAATCTTAGACCTGTGGTGGCCTGGCTTGGTGAGAGTTTTAACACCCTGTGTTCTGATGGATATAAAAATCTGCCCCTTGCTTGGACACGGATTTCCTACTTCATTTTCTTTCTCAAACTTCCACAAAGAACTGCCCACGTGCTTTAGGGTACAAGTGGAATATTGCCTGTTTAAGGGCAGGTGTAACTGGATACAGGAAACCAGGTAGTTTAAAAAATAAATAAAAATTTATGGACAATTTATCTCAGCACTCAGCTTAACAGGAATCTTGGCTGACCCACCATTTTTATTTTCATGCTTGCATCAATTTCATTACTAAAATTTTAGTTTTGGATTGTTACTTTTTCAGAAGCTGTTGTCTGTTTCTTTTTTTAAATTACCTATGTGTTAAACTGCTGAATTCTTTCTCTCCTTTAAAAAAACCTTTAACTTCTTCATCTGAACTACCTGTGAATGTTTTGCTGGAGAAGCACAGGAGGGTTCAGAAGTTGTTATTTTTTCTGTGGCACAGGTTGGCAGAATCATCTGTGGATCTTAATTTGAAGTTGATGTGCTGGAGGTTGGTGCCTACTCTGGATTTGGAAAAGATTGTGGCTGCCAAGTGTCTGCTGCTGGGAGCTGGCACCCTGGGCTGCAGTGTTGCAAGGACCTTGATGGTAAATCCTTCACCTTACAAATAATCTCCTGTTTCTCATAAATTCTGTTTGTCTTCAGTTTTTTGTCCAGCTGCCATGACACATTGGAGACAAATTGCATTCTCTGCATCAAAACACACAGAATGTACATTAGTTATATTATAAATTGCAGGGAAGGGATGAGAGCTGTAGTTAATGGAAATAAATAACTCATGTTCTGCTAATACAAGATAGTAAGGGAATCTTGGCAGAATATTTTGGATTTATATTAAAAAATAAATTCTGGAACAACTTAACAAGCTGAAAATTCACAGTGAAGCACTGATAATTCCTTTCAGAGTTATTCACCCCATTCCACTGGATTCAGCAGGTTTTGTGGGATTTCTGTTAAATGCTGTAACTGGACCAACCAAAATTTTTATTCCCCTATTTCAGTTGCCTCGAATAATTGCAAAAGCTTTTGTAGCTTAAAAAAAGTGGACAAAACTCAATGCTGAGTGTGTGGCACTCCTCAAAAAGATTTCCCAAGGCTGTTGTAATTATCTTTATTACATTTTGTTCTCCTTTAGGGCTGGGGGGTGAGGAAAATCACTTTTGTGGACAATGCAAAGATCTCCTACTCCAACCCTGTGCGGCAGCCACTCTACGAGTTCGAGGATTGCCTGAGTGGGGGCAAGCCCAAGGCTCTGGCAGCAGCAGACAGGCTGCAGAAAATCTTCCCAGGAGTGGTAAGATCATTATTTCCATGTTGCTATCACTGAGGAATTAAAAAAAAAGTGACTTTAAATTGCTATTCCAAGTTCTCGTAGTTAAATGTTAAAAGCATGGTACAGGTGTTCTGTTGGTTACTGATTTTATTTCAAATCTCTGCTCCTGGTAACTTTATTGAGGGAAATATTTGTAGTAATGAAATATGGTTAAGGATCTTTAAATTATCTTACAGCTTACTGATGGTGAATTTTTCCTGTCTAGGATGTCCTAAGGAAATTTGAGTAATGCCAGGTCAGACATATTAACTCTGGGAGCAGATCTTGAGGGAGATAAATATATTTTTGAGATTTCCTATTATGTTTTAGACCCCAAATTTGCAATTTTCTCTCAATTGGTTTTCTGCATTAGAAGATAATACCTTAGTTTTTAACTTCCAGTAAAGGGAACAACATAGTCCCCTTTTTTAATGTCATTCTAATATTTTATGAGATGGTAACTAAATCTTTTGGATTATTTGAAGGCATTATAAAACTTCTCTTGGATTCCTGAGATTTTGGGATTCTGTGAAATGAGCAAGATCTTTCTTTGGGGATATACATGGACATTTACTCCTTAAAATAATACCAACGTGCCCTTTGAGCTCTTTTTGCCATTGTTTGACTGCCAAAGTGCACCTCAGCCCCTCTGGCTGGTGACTGCTGTCTGGTTTTTGGAGGACAGTCACTCAAATAAAATTGTTGAAGCTGCCAGACTTGTCTGTATTCCTACAGCTATAATACCTGGATTGAGCTTTTTTTGGAGTTCTGGCAGGATTTTAGTGTTCATAACCACACTGACCATTTTTTGGTGCAGCTAATGTCCAATATTTATTTTAATTTATTAAAAAAAATTGCCCTTCTAAGTCACCAGCAGTTTCAGTTGAGCTGATTTAATCAATCAGCACGTTGCAGCACAGGCTTGATGAATTATCCATGAACACTTTACTCAGGCACAGCATGGATTAAGTTTTGTATTCCTACCAGAACCTACTGGAGGAGATAATGACACTGAAATTAAAGCCTGTCCCAGTAATTTCCTGATGTCTGTGGTAATGGTACAGAGGGGAAAAAATGGTGTATCCTTTGGTATGGTTAATGCAGATATTACCCACAGTCATTTCTCCAAGCTGCTAAATGGGCCTGGTTCTTTTTATCCTCAGGGATATTTATGTATATTCACCTTTCTGGTTATTTGGCTCACCTGGATTTATGAATTGTGCTGGTAATTAATTGGTCTGTGCAAAAGCACATTCCACCAACCTTCCTTTCCTCTCTTCCTGTGGAATTTCATGCTTGGTTCATTTAGTCTTTACATTTTGGTTTTTAATTTTTCCTGCAGTGCCAAGCAGGGAGGTTTTAGCAAGGCTTGTTCTTCTGTAAGATAAATGAGGGATCCATCCTTCCCTTGCAGCGGATGGCTGGTAGATTGTGCTGACACATTTCCAAAGGAGTGAATTCATTGTTTGCATTGTGTAGATGCTTATTTGGCTCAATATTTGTTCTCAGTGTGTCCTGCCCAAGTAAGGGGCTGGAAGAGGGAAATGTTTCTGCCACAGGAGCAAACTCCTCCAGCATCTGCACAGTGCAAGCCTCCAGCTCTGCAGTGACAAGTCTCAGAAGTGCTTTTTGCTGTCTCAGGTTCCCACACAGCTGGAATTACAGGGAAATCATCGTGGAGAGGCTGTTCTTCTCCTCAGGAACTGAAAATAAAGAGCAGAGTGTGTGATACTGCACGTGTCTGACTGAGACTGAGTCAGTATTCAGAAGCAGAAATACAAACTGCAATTGTTAAAATGATGTGTGAAGGGACTGGAAAGAGAATTCAGGACAGAAGTTTTAATCACAGGTTATAATCAAATGTAAATGTGGCTGCTTGGCTTTTTGGGTGATGTTTGTAACCCCTGGGATCAGGAGCAGTTCCACACTGTTCTTGTAGTGATTTGCTAGGCCTGCTAAGACTTTCTGTGTCTGTTCTGCATAAATATACAGACTGAGAAACTCCAGCACTGTGCTTTAGAGGTGGAAAGAGCAGAGCTGCCACTGTGCCAAGCAGGAATTGAATTTGGACTCTGATTTATACTGAATTTTGCACCAATTCACAAGGTTACCTCCTGAACTCGTGATTTTCTGTCTGCCTCTCTCCAGAGCTCCGAAGGTTACAACATGAGCATCCCCATGCCAGGCCACCCAGTGAATTTTTCGGAGGTGACAATGGCCCAGGCTCAGAGGGATGTGGCCAAGCTTGAGGAGCTCATTGATGCCCATGATGTTGTTTTCCTGCTGATGGACACTCGGGAGAGTCGCTGGCTGCCTGCTGTCATTGCAGCCAGCAAGAGGAAGGTACTGTACTCACCCATTTATTGCCCTTCCTCTCAGTCTCCTTCATTTTAAGTACGTTTCTGGCTCTGGACAATGGACTTTTATTTCTTTATAGCTCAAATGAGCTTCCTTTTGCCAGTGGAGAGATCAGTGTCCCTTTAGTGAGGGCTTCACTGAATTACGACTTCAGGTGGGAATGTGTGTAACTTTGTAATTTCAGCAGTTACTCCTTAATCCTGGCCTTTCTGCAGCTTGCACCAGTGGTCTTTCAGCAGTATTTTAGCTGTTTAAAAACAGCACAGAACTGACAGAAAGAGCAAATTTGCAAAGCTGGGTGTTGAACTGGGAAGTGCCAGGGTCAGCCTGTTCTTCCATGTGTATGATGTTGGGAATTTTCAGCGATATATGTAGTTTTATCTGCATACTCTATATGAATCCTGTCTGATTCAATGAGGATGGAGTGGTTTTATGATCTCCTAAACTTCCCTCCCCTGTTTTCTTAGCCAGCAGTGCACCTCAACCTTTTTCTTGCAGCATTCAAATAATTTTGAGGATAAATCTTGAAACTTTTTCATGACATTTCTCTGTTACTCAGTGGTGTGCTGTGTCTGCATCACAGCTGGTTGATTTGATAACATCTCTTTGATCTGAGGAGATGGAATTCTCTGTCACTGGAAAAAAACACAGCAGGGAAATCTCGAGGTGTCCAAACAAATGCTGAGTATTTTATGTTGATAGGCACTCAGTGAGAGCTCTGCTTCAAATGTGATTTTTGTGTGGCACCTGCAGATCTCAGGCACTGCACAGTTTGGTCCTGAAGGTCTCAAAAAGGCACACAGAAAATAAAGAACGTGCTGAGTGATGATTTGTGTAAAATGCACAAAACCAGCTCTGTGGGTAGCAGTAAGAGTCATTCTCCCCACTTCACAGTTCAAGTGCCTTGGTGATTTTTGCCATTCCTGCAGTCCTTCCCCAAAACAAGCACCTCAGACAAACAAACCCCTCAAAGGCTAAATCCTCATGTCAGATGTTCAGTTTCTGTTCCTGCTGAGCACTGGAACTTGTGAAAATTTGCTTGTTTTTTCTTTTTTGTTAATCTGTGCCAAAAGATACTTTTCTGTTTGTCTCTTGTGCTTTTCCATTGTCTCTCTATCAAAACCAGATGATTTTTTTTAATTAAGGCTCAGTCAGAATGAAATAATTACCTGCAAGTAAACTGAAAAGAGAGAAACAGTTGATTGCAATGGAAATTGTTTTACAGTATTATTAATTGCTGCTAATACCAGCTCTTACTCATATTTTGGAAGTGGAGCACCATATTCAGGTTTTACAGGTAGATGCAGTGAGAAAATGCAATCTTTTAATTGCTGTAGCCCTGGATAGATTCAACAGCAGAGTTCCACTTCAGGACTGAGAAAAAATAAACTACTCCAAGGCTGAAAGAGAATATGCAGAAATAATTGGAAATACTGAGAATGGTGCTGAGACTCAAAGCTTGCTAATTAAGATGACTAGTTCTTGAGAGAGCTTCCCTCAGAGCTCTTCTTTTAAATAATTCCTGGCTGGAAGAATGGAAAATGAGGAAGTGCTGCACCAGAAGTTTTATCAACAGTATCTGCAGATGAAGCAGTGCATCTTCCTTTATATTTGACTGGGTGCAGTGATGATGTGTTGATATTGTGCTTCAGATTCCTCTGTGCACTTGCCACAAAGTGGAGAGAAAGGGGAAAATGAGGACAGAGGAATTGTGCAGCACAGCTGCTCCTGCTCCCCATGTGACTAAGCAGATGCAGATGAAGCCCATAAGTGATCATTAATTGCTTTCCTTACTGAGCAGAAATTGGTTTGGATAACAGATGGCATTTCATTGCTTGAAGTTGTTGCTTTTTTGTCACAAGTTTGTGTAACAGCTAGAGGGAGTCATTAATTCGGATCAGATTGCCCTGAAAGGCACAGAAAAAGACAAGGGCTTGTGACTTTCTGAAACAGACTTTTATTTTGGGTTTGTTTTTTCCTAAATGCTTGACATCTGGAATTCTGCACCTTTCAGAAACTGTTGTTTATGGCTAAGGTGGTAAATATGCAGTTAACGGGTTGCTCATCCATCTACAGTGGGTTTTTTGGCATTCATACTGAATAAAAACCTCGAGGCTGCTTTTTTTTCCCCTCCCTTCTTGGCTCACTTAAAGTCTGTTGTTCTGTCTCTATTGTTCACAGTTGGTCATCAATGCTGCCTTAGGATTTGACACTTTTGTTGTTATGAGACACGGCCTAAAGAAACCAAAACAGCAAGAATCTGGAGATTCACGTTTCAGCAACGCCTCTGCTTCTTCTGATCTGCTGGGATCCTCACTCTTCTCAAATATCCCTGGCTATAAACTGGGCTGCTACTTCTGCAATGATGTTGTAGCACCAGGAGATGTGAGTAGAACCTTATGCAAATGGTGATTGTATCTCTGTTTTGTTGCCACTCGAATTTTTATTTGGTTCTCATGGTGTTTCTCAAAGGGATCCGCGCTGTGTTGACGTACGTGAGATAAAGAAAGCAGCTGATTTTTATTTGGAAGATCACAGATGTGAATTGCACAGCACTAGAGGTGTTTTGTACAGGGCAGCTGGTTACTTTGGAGTTGTTTTTCCTTCCCCTCAGAGCTGTCTGTGTTTGTAGTCCACCAGGGATCGGACACTGGACCAGCAGTGCACGGTCAGTCGGCCTGGACTGGCCATGGTGGCTGGAGCCCTGGCAGTGGAGTTAATGGTTTCTGTCCTGCAGCATCCAGAAGGGTGAGCCATTGCTGCTGTTCTGAGGTGTTCTCTGAGAAATCAGACTAATTTAACAGAATCTTTAGGGAGGAGCAGGAACTGCATCTGAAGAAGGACAGTTCTGTGAGGGGTGATGTTATCTGTAAATTAATGCAGTGCTTCAGGGAACTGCTTCATCGAGTCTTAAATTTCTCTTCTCTCTCTGAATTTAAGCCCAGAAAAGTATTAAGAATCTTCCAAAAGAAGAAGATATTGCTGTTAATAATCTTGGCTTTCCTTTGTTGACCAGTGTTTGGGTATGATGAGGAGCTGTGTGGCACATGAGGGGCTTCAAGATAAGCCCTGTGTTGCAAATCTTACTTAAAACTGTGTGTGATACAGAAATTACACTGAAATTCTGCACCTTGAACATGAGGCTTGTTTTCAATTTAAAACCTGTGAGAGAAAAAGTGACTTAGGAGTTGAAGATGAGTCTCAGACTGAGTTTTATATATTTATCCTGCTGAATCTTGTTTCCTGTGCAACAGACTTTCCACATAGATTCCTTGCCTCATTCTAGGCTGTAGCAAAATGCCTGGAAGCTGACTGGAAATTCTGGGTGTGTTGTCTTGCTCTAATTTTCCCTGTTGGGTTTTTGGCAGTGGTTATGCTGTGGCCAGCAGCAGTGATGACAGAATGAATGAACCACCCACTTCTCTTGGGCTTGTTCCTCACCAGGTAAATTACTTGTGATAAAACCTTTAGTTTAAAAGCTGATCATCACAGATGTTGTCTCCTAAAAAAAATGCTGATTCCATTCCCCAGAGGACTGACTCTCCATGTTTATTTAAAAATAAATATAAATAATATTAACCCATCACACAGCCCAGGCAGGGTGTTCCTGGCATTGTTTGTGCTACTCTTGGGCACAAAATTCCTGCTACCCACTGAGCAGGAATTTGTTTGGAGCAGAAATTATTTGAATAAAGCAATTTCTGACTTTACTTTTCTGTTCTCCATCAGAGCAGCCAATGTGAGCATCTTAAAATTCACTTTTTAAATCTCTTCAGAGTTTGAAAACAATTAAAATCAGCCAATTCCCATTTATTATTTATTATTATCACAAAATATTCATGTTGTTTTGGTACCATACAGCACTTCTTTCTTCAACTCAGCCCAAACTCCACTCACAAATGTGTTACAGTTTTTCAAAAATTCAGTTTTAAGGTTTCAAAATTGAGGTATTATTGAAGTATTATTATTTGTATTGCAGAGTTACTTATAAGTTCTGTTCCTGGTCCCATCTCTTCATTTTAATAAAGAGAATAAAAGGGATGATCAGTACTCCAAAGAGTTCACAACTGAAGTGACCAAAGCCTTCTGCAAAGTCTTTCCAGTGCTTCTTCTGTTAGCAGAAATAGTGGTCTGGAATTTTAAAATTGCCTATCAATAATATCATATGAGCATCATAATTGAGGAATTCACAACAGTTAAATAGTCAATAGGTTATAGAGATGGGGAAAAATGTGTTTCCGTGGTTCCACCATGACTTTTTATTTTTTATGGAACTTTGCACTGAGAAAAGACCAACTGCAGATGGTGCTGTGCCTCCATTTCTGGTGAGATAATGCTGCATTAAGGCAGTTGTGCCATTATTTGTACAGCAGTAATATGTGCTTAGTATAAATTCACTAAAAATTTTACTGTTAGAACATGATAGATGTTTTTTCTTACGGAATCCATGTGTTCAGTTCATGTTGAATTTTGGAAATGTTTAAAATAGTAATGTAATTTTTTTTTCATCTTCTAGATCCGAGGATTTTTGTCCAGATTTGATAATGTTCTTCCAGTCAGCCTGGCATTTGATAAGTGCACTGCCTGTTCAGCCAAGGTAGGGCTGAGTTTGTGCCTGCTATTGTTTTTATATTTCTAGGTCAATTTGGGGGTACTTTTTAACATTTTCTCTGACTTTTTTATGGCTTGGAATCTGTTCCCACTTCAGCTAAAGTTCTTTTTCCCTCATAGCCTTCTTTTTTTAGCTGTTTTTCAATTCTTTGGCATCACCTCTTAGTGTGCTGCTCTGTTTATGTCCACATAAATGCTGCCATCAGCTGAAGAATCCAAGCACAGATTGACCAAGACATTTCTGAAGAGTTGATTACAGAAGCACTGTCATTGTCTTTCAGCTTTGTAGACAGGAATGAGATTGGTATTATTTAAGAAATCCTTTCTGATGTCTGCTGAATAATCTGTCTCTTTAGCCTTCTAGAGCTTAATGTCTTTCCAAATAGGCAAAATTGTCAAAATTTCTGGGTTGTGATACAAAACAGACAAATAATGAACAATTGAGGGGAAAAATATTGCTTCTAACCATTTCTTTATTGAGCAGATTGTTCATTTTGCTGCTGGTGCTGCCAGTCCTGAGTCACCTCAGAGTTCCCAGCTGTTTCTTGGCTCTCTGGGGCAGCTCTTGCATTGTTTTCCCCCTCCTGTGGCCTTGAAAAGTTCCCTCTGGCAAGTTTTTTCTGGTCTTGGAGTGCAACTTCCAGAAGTTTTCCCTGGGATATCTCAGCAGGGAGATTCAGAGGGTTTTTGACTCATGGTTTGAACTGCTTGGAGTGCCATGAATTAATTTCACTCTCCTGTACCTTGAGACTGACTGCAGGAAGTTCTTTCTGTTCCTTTCGCTGCACTCGTCCTCCTTTCAAGCAGCCATCAAAAATAATGGGGCACTGGCAACTTTTGGAGAACTTGCACAATATCTTCTTATCCAGTGTTCCCTTTTTGCTTCTGGGCTCTCTGGGTACATCTGACAAGTTTTGAACAACTCTTAATGTGCATTTTCTCTTCAAAAGTTGAAACACTGAAGTTGGGTGTTTCTAAAAATAACAGCAGTTTTATCTGCCCTGTTGAAGAGCTGAAAGCTCAGCAGTAGCTAAAACCCTGCTGCTGGAGAATTTAAACTGTTAGAATAGACTTTTTTTCTGCTTCTTTTTCTCTTATTTTCTCCTCATCTCCAATTCAGGAAACGCTGATATGTAAAAACAATAAAAATGTACATCCACGCAGATAAATTCAATGCAGGGATCAATTTTTCCTTAGCAAATCATTTCCTCTTGGAGGTCATTTTAAGAGAGCCCCGTTTTACATAAACAGACTTGATGATTTAATAAAAACTGCCTTGGATTTTAGCAGCTGTGCTATTCCCAGAGAGATCACTTTTCATGTGGTTTGGGGATTGAATTACTTGTGTGCTGAAAAGGTTGCTCCATTGGCTCATGGATTTCCTTACAGTAGAAACACGGCCTTTGTTTACTTTGCTAACTTTATTTATTAGCATAAGAGTATGTCACCCTGCATTATGTGGAAATCTGATGCTGATGCTTTGAAATGACAAATCCAATTATGATTTAATTGTAGTCTGTATGTTGGTTTGTTGTGTGAGGGTTTGTTTGGTTTTTAATAAGGTAATTTAGTATTTTGTCCTGCTCCGTGTCAGAATTACTGGAGATTCAGACTTTCAGCACAGACAGAAACAAATTTGGTGGCATTGTGTTCATTGTGTTTTTCTTTTGTCAGCATTCTTCTTGAGCTCATGTCAGTCTGTAACTCTTGAAGCACAAAACTGATGGATTAGGAATTTTAGAAGAATTTCAGTACATCCTGCAACCATCCAGTCCCGCTGGAGGACTCAGGAGAAGCTGCTAATGATCTGCATGTTTGGAGATTTAAGTTCTTTTCATTTTGACTCAGTCATTCCTTCAGTTCTCATCTTTTGAAGCTGCAGAGGCCAGACATGCAAGCAGCCAACTTTTCCTTACCGAGAATTATCCTGCCCAGGCCACGTGCCAGAGAAGCTTCCCACAGGCAGTTGTTCAGGAATTTTGGGATGGTCGCAGCAGGAAACCTATCTATTTTTATTCTGGGCCAATTTTTCCTTGTATGATCCCCCTCTGTCCTATTCTGGTTCTGCAGAAGCTGTGCTGGAATGTCAAATATCCCTGTCAAAGCTCAGGGCACTGTGAGCAGCGAGAGCTCTGCTGGTGCCAAAGTTGTTCTGGCACCAGCAAGGGAGACTCCAGAGCTCTTTAGGATGGATATTTATTTGTAACAACTGCTTTACTTACAGGAGAGAATGCTTAGCTTATTACTGACTGGGCTAATTAACCTATTTACCCTGTTGGGAGCAAAATCTGGCTTTTTGTTCCTTATATTAGGGTGAGAAGCGTTGCAGTTCCTTGGAAAACAGATCTGATCCCTGCAGAAAACTGGTTAAACCCTTAAATCATGAATGTTAAATATGGATGTATTTTAATGCAAAACTGCCAGTGTTTCTGTTTTAATGAGGGCAATGAAAATTTCCTTTTATTGCTCCCCTTTATTTCTTGTGCATCATGGAACAAACGAGGAGACCCCACAGATCTAGAGTTTCATGTCACATAAGATAATTGTCACCAATCAACCTGGATATAAAGATGTAAACCCCTCTGTTTTTACACATAGCTCATATTTCTTCCAGAGTTAGGATTTAGCACCCATGTGCTGGAAATGTGACTTGTTCTCCTTGAAGAGATTTCTCTCCTTCCCCTCCCACAGGCATTTTCATGTGTAACTAGCCCCAGTCTGAAATTTATAAAAATCAGCAAAAGGATCTCTGCTCATTTTCAAGTTCTTTCCCAACATTCTCCTCGCTGTGCTGGGAGCTTGAGCTGCTGAAGTGGCTTTTTACCCACTGAATTAATGCTGGATGTTTTTCAATTTCATTGCATATCATGAAGGGGCAGGCACTGGGATCAGGGATGGTATTGTTGGCATTATGTTACAATTTCTGTTTTCAGTCAGGATATTCCCCTGCCCTTGCAGATGTTTTCCCTTTTTACCATCCCAGGAATACATTAAACCCTTTTGCTGTGACATTTACTGAGCGCTTGGGTTGCGTAAGTTATTTATGAGCGTTTCAGTTTGGAAATCTATCATCGTGGAGCCTCAACAATGCTCTCATTGTTCTCCTCTGCTGACTGCTGTGCCTGCATTTTTATTTGAAATTGTTCTGATCACTTATGACAGCAACCTGCAACATTCAGTCACTCAGTGATGTTTTTCAGTTGAGATAATTTTGATTTTGATTCCAGGCCCTTCAGCTTTGCCCTGACTGCACTAAGGCATTCCTGTTTTCTATCTCCTAGTAGCAATGGGTGATCTGTCACTGAAATTCCTTTAAATCTTTTTCTGTTATACATTTCTCAATTCAAGTATTGTGTGGATGTACAAGTCATGGGGGGTGGAAAAGCCTTGGTCTTTCCTGTGCTAAAAAAAAAATCTCTTGCAGAGCTGGCAGAAACGGTGAAGGAAATGGGGAGAAATGTTTCAGGAATGAACATTCAAAAATTGAAGATAATGTCTTAAGAGTTGTTTCTGTAGCTGTGCTGTAACATGAAGTCAGTGAAATGGAGTCCATTCATAACTTTCCTTATTTCCTGAATTTACATATGTGAACATTTGACAAGTCCCTGTACAGTGCAGCCTCTGTATTAATATTGGTTAGATTTCATTGAGACTTGAAGAACTCACCATTAATACACCTGGGCATATTTTCAGCATACTGAGTTAAATGTAGGACTTCTCTTAGAAATGAATAAAAATTAATTTTCCCATTCTTACATTTAAATTTCAAACTAGTAGGGTTTAAGGGAAAGAATAAACCTGCCATTGTTTAAGACAATGGAATCATATTTCTGACAGGTTGGAATTCTGTTGCATTTAAATTAAATTTTATAGGTCTTTAAGTGGTTTTTTTGTTGTTGTTTTTTCCCCCAATATTTCATATTCTTCTAATTCAATGAAATTGTAACTACAATTAGGAAAAAATAAAGGACTATCAATGAGGAAAAATACAGCATCACTGCAGTTTTCTAGTATTGACATGTTTAATATCTCTACCTGTGCCTAGAATATAAATTTTAATTATTAACAGCAACTGTGTGCTCTCCTGTCATCACTCTGAAGCTTTTACACAATTCCTTTTCTGTCACTTAAAACTGAGCTAAAATACTTTGGCTTGAATTATCTGCCTACAAGAACTGCAAAAACAAACTTGGAGAACACTGAACTGGATTAAAATTCTGGAATATTCAACGTGTGATGCTGAGAGAATGGTGGTGATGGTGTTCATTCCTTATACTATAGGATTCCCTCTGGAACTCAAAATAACAGTTTGCTTTGCTGGATATGAGCCATTTGTAGTTGTTATTTTTTTCCTTCCATAAGATTTTTGCATTTTTGCAATCTAGTGCTTTCTGTTCCCAAGTGTATTGTTCAGTTACTCCAAGGATTCAGTGCATATTCATGGAGACACAATATTTTTAATTATTTAGGTTGTTTCCCATTTTAATTATCATTTTTATTTTGATTATTGTACTCATTTTTCAGATTCTTTTTTTGCATTTTCATTGCAGTCTTTGACAGGTATCTGTCTACCCTGATGCTCGTTTTCATAAACTTGACTAATCATCAGCCTTGCTTTATTGGAAGGCTTTGCAAATATTTTTGAACAGTTTAAGCTAAGTTTGACTTCTGTTCAATTTTTCCACATTTTTACAGAATTGTTTTGTCTAAAATTGGAAGAGTGGAGGGAATTTAATTTCAAGAGATGGTAAAATAGCAAAAATTGATGAAATATGGTTTTGAAGAAAATGCTGTTGCTCCTCCAGTGCTGTTTTGCACAGGTATTGCAGCACATCCAGATCATAAACCCCTGTGCTCTGAAATATCCCCCAAATCAGGATTTTTCAGCTGGAGCTGTGTGTTTGGGAGCCACTGAGCAGCTGCAGTTTCTGCCTGAGGCAGTGCCAGTTCTGGGTGCTCAGCGTGTGACAGATCTGCCTCCTTGCTGAAGTGCTGCTGGCAAGGGAGGGCTGCTGGAATAAATGACTTTTCCTGGGCAGTTCCCAGTCATTGCTGCCTGCTGGCTGGCTCCAGCCAACCCTCCAGAGCTGGGCCACTCCTGCCTTTGTAAAATCCAAATTTTTACAGGCAGCCAAAGCATCATTCAGCACCAGGCAGTTGCTTTGCTGGGAGCAGAATCATTCCTTTAGATCCTGGGAAATGCCTTTTCTTCTCTCCCAGCTTTAGGGGTTCTCTGCAGACAGGGGATGCTCCTGGGCTGTTTCTTCAAAAACTTGGGGGTGAGGTGCCTGTCCCTGTGCATGTATAGCACAAGGTGCAGCCCCAAATTGTCTTTCCCGTGGGATGGGGCAGGGAAGGATCAGGGTTTTCTGCCTCTCTGTTCAGCAGAGGGTGAGTGATGCCAGAAGGAGCTGGAGCCAAGCATGCCAGAACTGCTGATGAGCTCAGCAGCTGAAATTGTGGACAGGAAGCAGAGTGGGGATAAATGAAGTTGTAAATACCCAAGTTGTAAATATCCATCCTGTGGATGGGTAGTGAGCAGGGAGGGGACTGAAGGATGTACCCATGTGTTCAGGGAGGTCAGGACACAGCAGCTGATGGTGCTGCCTACCAGAAACTCCTTCTGTGCCTCTCTCTCAGTCTCTAAAATAGGCATGCTGATTTTTCTCTTGATCCCTTTCTTTCCTTTCATATCTCTGTACTCCTGTTTTCAGGCAGGGAATGCTTTCAGCTTGTGTGCTGTGCCATGAAACTTCCTTTGACTGACTGGAGTCTGGGGGTGCTGTTACATTTAAAATAAGTTGTGAGAAATACTTAAGAAAGGAAAGAGCAGCTAAAATCAAAATCATGCAGTTTTATACGTCAGATATTCTTATCAGAGAAAAGGGTTACTTGAGGAAGTACATCAAGATTATTCCAGGAAATAATGCATGCATCTCCCAAGAGCTAAATATTGACAAGGCCATGCTTAAACTGGCATTTCATAAATTTCTGAGAACTCTACTTTTCTTCTGCTCATTATCCCAAAGAAACTGAAAAATCCCAAGCTAAAAAAATCCTGTTGAGACCTTTCAGAGCTGATTCTTCAGTGAGTTAATTCTCCGTTTTCTGCCCATTGCAATTCAAAATCAGGATAGGAAATAGCAACAGGCAAAGCTCATTTGTATCACTCCTTTCCTACTCTAAATTAAAACAACAATGCCTTCCTGAAATGATTTTTCAGCACGTTGTACTTGGATTAGTTAAGGTTTTATACTGGTTTGCTTTCATTTTTAATACTAATTATGGGAAGGGAAGGAGAGAATTGTTTATATGCAGAGGGTGATTTCATGATTTGGACACGAGCCCAAAATGATGCCATTTTTGCCTCGTGGTTTTTAGATTTCCAGTATTTCCAGCATGGCCTTGTTCAGTGCACACCTGGAGCACAGCTTCCTGCAGAACTTTGTTCTTCAAACTTAATCATGTGTGAATGCACAAGTTTTAGGTCATTTCATTTTTGGTAATTTTTGGAGTATTATCTTTTTTTCATATAATCTGACTTTCCTGTTCCAAACCCATGAACTGAGGCCTTGAAAAATCATTCCATGATCCTCACAAAAGTGTCATTTTATTGCCTTCTTTTCATAGCTGTGTTACAAGCATCACCTTATTAGACTTTTCTTGACAACTTTTTAGGATCAGATGGCAATAAAATTTGAGAACTCTGTGAAAAGGCAAGAGTCTGGGAATGAGGATTTTTTAAGGAAACCAGAATTATGGGTTCCTCCCTTCTCATTCAAGAGGATTCTTCACAGCATAAAACTTACCTTAAATTGCTTTTAATTTTCCAAGACCTTTTCATGTCTGTCTTATTTTCCAAATGGGTCTTTTCAGCAGGTGAACAGTAATTTTCTATCCTTGCTGCATGGCCTGTGACAAGCAGGGAGTTAACACTGTGTAAAAATATATCCATGTCTGTCCAATTTCTAACCAGAACCTTGAATATTGGGATTTTTTGTGACTCTGAAATGTTTGGTGAAGTATCTGTTCCCTTTAAAGGAGGGAAGTGTTTAAATCCAGGAACTTTTTGGGGGGGTAAGTTACCCAGAAATCTTATTTAGTGTAAGTAATCCAGCTAGTAGCATTCATTCCTTATTTTATTTTTCCTGGAAAGTAAACAGCACTGGTTCAAGCTCCTCAGATGCAAACTACTTTGAAAAGGAAAAAAAAAAGCCAACCCAAATGTAAATACTGTTAAAAAAACGTTAGAAATTGATGTGACAGAAATAAAACAAGAGCCAATTTTGCATCAGTAGCCAGTTTCTTTGGGTTAGGAGCTTGTTTTTTGTGTTTTTGCTTAACCAGATATTAACTTTTCTGCTATAAAGCAATCCTGGAGCCAGATTCTCCTTCTGAATGTCTTTGTACCCAGCAATTGAGATGACTTCGTGCAGAATGCTGTTAAAAAGAATACAACACCAAGGCTGCACATCTGTTTCTCATTTGAAAGCAAGTCCTTTTACTCCAAGCCTGTATTTTTTTTCCCTTCTGCCTTGAGATTTGGAGGGGTTTTAACTTCAGTAAACAGGCCACAATAAAAAGATTGCTTATGAAATGGCTTGCTGGGTATCATTTACTCAGAAGGCTTTGGCAATCTATGGGTTTGGTCCTGTTGTGATGATGAGCATCCACAGCATGATTTGGTCTATTAAAATGCCATCATCTAAACAAACAAAAAAAAAAAAACCTCCAACAATTCTGGAGCTCTGGCTCTGTGAAATGGAGACTGAAACCAAGGTTGTGGCATCAACTTGAGAGATTTGCATGTCAGGAGAGGGTGGTGTGAAAATGTGGATTCTCCTGGCAGTGTTTGTATTAGCCATAAAATCCAGAAGGATTTGGTGTTCTCCAGCTCTCCTGAGCTCTGAGCAGTGACCTGCAGGTGAAGAAAAAAGAGTTTCTTAAAAAATCCCTACTGCTCCAGCTTGCCAGCTGGGTGCAAGAATTATGTATTTCTGGTTCTTTTTGTTGTGCTTTTAGAGTTGTTTTTTTCTGCCTGGCAAATGAATTGCTGCCTAATGACACCTCACTGAAGGACTGGGTTTATTCCCTGAAAAAGTTCAGGTGGGGTTTTGTACATCTATGGTCAGACTGTAACTGGTTTGAGATCAAGAAGCATAAAAATTGTGGCATCTCTCAAGTGTTTTGCTCCTGTAAAGCTGTTCCTCAGGGGGATCAGTGGGACCAAGGGTGGTGGGGAATTGCTCAAAAGTGCAAAAGCAAATTCATGCCAGCCTGGAGCCTTTGGGCTCTGCTGGACCTGATTAAATAGGAGAAAATTTCCTTTCCGTGCAACAACAAATTGGTCACTTATTAAATCTGGAAGCATTTTTTAGAATTATTTCGTGTCTATTTGTTGTTCAGACTGGTTTTATTCCTGTGTGATTATTCCCTGTGTGGTCTCCTGGCATAAGAATCTGCGATTATTTTGCCTTATTCTTTTTCCTTTTTCTGAGGTGTGGTCAGTGGGTGCTGAACAAATCTCTGCCCTGTTCCATTTATCAGAGAAATCTGCTACTGAATTTGGGTAGGGAAGGTTAGATGTGGGCAGCTCCAGGGAGTTCCTCCCTCTGTGGCACTGGAAAGTTTGAATCATCTCAATTGGGAAATAAAGTCCCTGAGGGTGACAAAATGTTCTCCCCAGTCACTGCCTCTATTAAAAGGATTTCATTATAGTGGATATCTTCTTTGATGGTACCTGCTCAGGCAGCAAATGTGCTGCTGCAGGTGATTTTTTGGCTCTCTGGTATGACATTTGTTGGCTGGTGTGGCTGGAATTCTGGATTTAAAGCTACTTAACAAATACTTCCATTCAGCAGGCTGTCCTCACTGTAAAAAGCAAGTTATTATCATCAGCAAGTACATGTTTTAATACAGCTTTTCAGGCTTCTGTGGTTGCTGCTAGAAATAAAAAAATGTTCTTTGTTGTTGTGGTTTAGGTTTTTGAGATCCTATGTGTATAGTCAGATTTATTAATTTTAAAAGTATTAGTTTAATTAATAATCTAAATTAATAATTAATGATTAATGCCAAACCTGATTTTGGCACAGTGGCACCATGGAAGGTCTCTGCCACACAGGGGGAGAAATAAATGTTTAAATCTTTCCATAGCAATAGATTTGGTCATGTTAATGTGTAC
>WEIU01023057.1:32141-111160 GCA_013389925.1 Aegithalos caudatus | reverse complement strand
TATATTTAATAATTAATATTTAATATATATTAATAATATTGAATAAGTATTAATATTTTCAACAGAGAAAGTCTAAAATTCTCGGTGCCCGGGGTTCCAACATCACTCCAGGCTCAAATCCCAGTTTTTGGGAGCAAGGATCAAAGCAGAGTTTGCAGAATAACAAACCCAGCCAGGTTCAAGGGCTGCTTGATGGATGAGCTGTATACAGAAAGGTTGCACTCAATTCCCTGCTCTGCTCATACTATTTGCATAGCCCAAGGTGGTTTACATCTTTTAGTAAGTTTTACCCCTGGGAAGAAAGGAAAATATCTCACTCTTGTGTCCCTGTGTTTCTCTGAGGTGCTGTAATAATTTAAATATATAGTGACTAAAATAATGGCACAGTGTTTTTCCTCATGGACTTTTTTCAACTGAGAAATACAAAAGTCACATTTTGATAAAGTGAAGATATTTTAGTACTGACTTAATTGGTATTTCTACCAGTAAGTCATAAAAAGTGTATTGCTGCTGCTTTTTTCAGATCTTCCACTAAAGCAGGCTGCAAAACCAGGATGATAAATGACATCTAATAAAATCATACATGGGTAACTTCCCTTTAAACAATAAACTGGGACCCAGTTTTGCTTTTAAGTGCCATGCACTGATCCCAGTCAACTTAAAATAAGGCTGAAGTTCTCTGAGTGCAGGTTGGGAATGGTTTCAGTGGGCCATGAGCTCTGATCTGTCCTGCAGCAGCAAAAACCTGGGTGTTGTGGTTCCCCCAAAAACCGTGGGTAACCCTGCCAGGGTCAGGAATTCCCACAGGCAGGGCTGTGAACACACTCCAGGGTTAGAGATTGGTGTCTGTGCAGTGCTTCACAAAGATGCAAGAGACTGCTGCTCTTGGGTTATTTTAATGGAATTTTGAAACCCAGAATTCTCATTAAAATGTGTAAATCCACAGTGCAATCCCACCATATTTTAGTGGATAATATTGAGAGGATATTATTATTACCTCAAAATGCTGAAGTTGTTCAGTTCTCTGTACTGCATTGTGAACATTCACATTACTTAATTTATCTTGGGAATAAAAAAAACCAAGAAAAAATAAAAAGAAATGCTCCCAATAATTTTTTTAATCCCTTTTTCTTTTTTAATTCATTTTTATGTTCATCAGTCATTGTACACACACACCAAACCCCTTTGCCAAATAAAGTGTGAAGAACAATTTCTGTAGATCCAGGAAGAGAAGGTGAAGTGCTGATTTTGTTTATTTTAAAAGAATGTTTGGTCAAGAAGGTGCCAAATGTTTAATAGTCACCTACATCTGTCTTCCTTTTCATGGTTGTGTTTCAGTTGTTTCTGTTTGTGTTTTTTGAAACCTAATTATGCACTAGCTAGTTTGCATGAAGACTTGAGTGAGGATCCCAGTCTATTTTTGTCAGTAAGCTTAGAACCCTGTCAGCTAAATATAAATATGGTTTTTAATGAGCTTGAATTCCTGTAGGACTCAGTGGATGTGTTTTGTTGAATAATGTTGTTGGACTGGGCAAGTTCCCACAGTTTTATCAATGAATTGGGTACTTGAGGCCATCAGGAATTCTTAAGGAAGGAGTAAGATTGTTGAGAGCAAGTTGTGATTTGGTGAATTCTGATAGGAGTATTTCTATTCTTGTGAAAATCCTGCCTCTTCTGGATCCAGGTGATCCTGGAGATCCTTCCCCTTTCACACATTCTGCTCCTTTTAAATTAAATTTCTGTGGCTTTGAGGCCCTGCATGAATCCTTCTCTGCTCCTGTTCTGTAGGAAAAGTTGTTTCTGTAGGAAAAGCTCTGTAGGAAAAGTTGTTTGGAATGCATCAAGCTCAGCTGCTTCATCTGTGAGAGCAGGGTATGAAATGATCAGAAGTTGGAAACAGTGGATACTGGGATTTTTCAGGCAATTCCTTCCATTTTCTCACTGCCTGCTGTCACAAAAGGTGTAGAATTGTGTTCATGCTTGGTATTTATCTTCTCTTCCCTCAATCTGCATCATCTGGGTTGAAATCAGCCTGGCAAATCCTTCCCTAAAGCTCCAATAAAGTTCTTCATGGTCAAGGCTCGAGAGGAACATAAACTAAAACCTTGCAGTTCTTGTAGGAGCCTGTAAGATTGTCCAAATAAAAGATAAACTGGGAAAATTAAAGCAGACAAATAGAGCAAGATACAAGAGCCTCAGACCCACGAATCTCAGGAGAGGTGGGAGGATGTTGGGCTTGGACACCTACCCGGGGAGTTTTTCCAGGCTGTCCCAGCATGGTTCTTTCCCTCTGACCCACTGGAACAGGCTTCTACTGTGTTTTGTGGCACTCAAATGCTCCTTTCATGGCTTTGCAGCCAAGTTTTCCTTCTTGCCCTGTCATCTGTCTTGTTGTAAGTTTAAAAATGTTATTTAAAGCAGGAAATCTTAAACCCCACTTCTCTTCCCTCTTGCTTCCACCTTTCCTCAGTGTAGAATTGAGTTGGGGAAAATGATTGTTGTGTTCTCTGTCATTTTTGCCTGTTTGCAGTATCCAGTCATTTTCTGAGTGTTCAGAAAGATTCTGCTTTTATTTTGTGAGCCAAATACGAGGATGAATCAGATTTATGGGTATTATATTTGAAATACCTTTCTGTTTGTTTATTTGGCAGGTCCTTGACCAGTATGAACGAGAAGGGTTTAATTTCCTAGCTAAAGTTTTTAATTCTTCACATTCCTTCTTGGAAGACTTGACAGGTCTGACTTTATTGCACCAGGAGACCCAGGCTGCTGAGGTAAGCAAAGACAATTGGGATGTTAACTAATCATGAGATTAAATGATAGAATTAAGCAGCAGTATTTGATTTCCAGAATAATTGAAATAAAGATTTAGATATTTTCTTAAATTAATTGTAACTTTCTGTATCTTGAGTCCTTAAATATTACTTCTAAAGGAAACAGGTGACTTGGATTATGAGGTGTGAAGAAATCAATTGCAATTTTAGTCAATTAAAATGTAATTATGCTGATTGATGGATCATAATATGGGGAAAACAATGCTGTTTACATGCACAGTGACAAAAAAAAAAAAAAAAAAAAGGAATTTGGGCAGAAATTGGGGTGTGTTTGATCTCCTGGGCAGCAGCACTGGTGATAACTCAATATTGATTTGTGAGACTGTGTTCCATAAAAGGTGAAACAGGTATTTATTAATGTTGTGTTTAGCAATGATTTGTATTCCTTCCTCCCTCTGCCAGTACCTCTGCCCTTCTACATCATCATTTAATTTTGGCATAGCCACAGAATCCCAAGCATGGTTCTGAAGCAGTGATTATTCAGTCCCTGCAGCCTGTGTAAGTGCTGGAGCTGTTTTTTCAGCTGGAAAGGGCTCCACAGTGTTTCTTAATATGGTTTTGGGTGGATAATGATGACTTGGCTCTCTTGTTTCATGTTTTAACCTTTGAAAAATAATTGTTGCAGATGCTGGAAACATGAACTGTAAAATACCTAATGCATTCTGAAATCAGCATGGTCATACCTAGAAAAAATTTAAATATATATAAGAGGGATCCAGGAAAGGAAAACAAGCACCCTTTAACACATGCCACTCATTAATAGCAAGAATAATTAATGTCTGATTGCCAGGCCTGACCTCAGTGTCTAGGCTGCAAATGTAAAATGTTAAAGCAATTAAAATTAGTAATGTATCATTATGTGGGTATTAATCCATAAATCCCTTTTGCAGCTTCAGAATAGGTGTTAATGAAGTTCTAGATATTCTCTACAAAACACTGAGTTCGGTGTGAGTTTACTGCAACTTACTGAAGCTCAAAGTTTTGCTTAAAACCCAGAATTTGTGTCTTTTCAAAAATCCTGGGGTACTTTAGTGAGGTTTCTGCAGTGAAATCACTCCTCAGAGCTGGAAAATCTGACATACAAAGGATTTGCAGAGCTAATGCTTTCAAATTAGGCTGACTGCCATAAAGCCAGGGAGCTTGCTTGATTCTTCCCTGTAGGATTCCTGCATTTTGGGGGAAATTCATCTCTTTTAGCAGTTAACCAGTTGAACAGTGTTGGAGAATCTGTGGCTATGAATGGCAAGGGCTGACAGATTATTTGTAGATTCTGGAGCACCCTTGCTTGCTTTGGATTAAAACCCAGTTCTTTGTTAGGTTTTGCCACCGTTGGCTCTGAAAAACAAAGAGGTTGTTTTGTGCTCCTCCACAAGTCTCTCAGTTCATCATCTGGGGCAATTCAGAAGTTTTTTAGGTGCACAAGAGAGTGCCTTTAATATCTTTTCTGCAGAATTACTCTCCTATCCTGAGCTCATTTTCTCTTGTATTTCAAACTCCTTTTTTCTCACGCTGCAGCTGGGGTTTGTGAGGTCTGCAAAATGATTTTTTGGGTTTCTGGCTGCTTTGGAGCTGCTCCTGGCAGAATGTATTCCCTAAAACAGAGCCATTAGATTTGCTGAGATTGGTGCTCCTTTAATTTGAGATATTCTCGTTGCACTCCAAAGACTGCAGCAAAGGCAGGGAGGTTTCATCAGGTGTGCATGGCCTGGTTTGGGATGGGAATATTTCATTTTTCTGGCGAGAAGTCATCTGCTTTTCACCACTCAGACTCTTCAGAGAGATTTTGTGGATTATTGGTGCATTTGGAGACCATAAAAATGGCTTCTGGTAACTGCAAATTTTCCTTTCCTCCTGTCTTGTAAAATCCATCCAGCACAAGTCCAGAACTATAAAGAAAATAGACTTATAAAGTTAGATGTCATCCAACCTTATATTTACCCAGTAACATCATAATTGGGTTGTAATTCCATATATAAATCCCTGGTATTTCACTAATAAACCTGCATCTGATAGGGGAACTACTCAATCTTGTGCTTTTTTTTAAAAGGTTCACTGCTAGAATGTGAATTCATTCAGAGCATTTCATTGAACATTTTGCCAAGAGTGTTTTGTTGTGGTCAGAAAAATGTCATACTGCTCTTATGTTTCAATATTTTAAAATATTTTTTGTTTTTAATGCACGTAAATGGTTAGCTGCTTTCATGATGTGTGTAAAAGTGCTTTAATGAGAAATTTTTACTAAGTTTTGAGTTTGCCTAAAAGACAATCTGGATAAGTTGTGCATGTTCTATAAGAGTGACTGTTAAATACAACTTTTTTGGATAGCTTGAATTTCCATGAAAACTCTCCCCACATTATTAGCACCGAGTGTGTTTGCCCAGAATTAAGGAACACAATTTGCAGACTTTTCACTTAGTGAAAATCTTTTTTTTTACTTGCACTGTTAATTCCTATTCCAGGGCTGTCCTGTTGACCAAAATATTTTAATGCAGGTTTAATGTGGTTTAAAGTTGATACAAATGGCAGGATTTTTAGTCAATAGAACACCTGCAACATGAGCTGCATCAGGAAATCAGAAATGTTCTCTGTGACAATTAATAACAAGACAATTAATAACTAACGACACCAGCAAGCTTTCCTATCCTGTCTTGAACTGACAGTACATTTCAGGCATCTGCTCCTTCTACATCTGGCTTTAATTGAGGGTCTCTGGAACATTTTGGGCTTTTTTTTTCCCCAGTTAGATGTTAGTGTGCAGCTTGGGCAGCAGCCTGTGATGACACTCCTGGCTGGGAGAGCCAATGGAAGCTGTGGGAAACTCCCATGTCAGCACTCAGGCCCTGTTTCCACTGGATCCAGTTCATCTGGGGAGCTGCCCGAGCTGATGGAAGCTCTGAATTTCTGTTTTCCACATCACTTTGGTTCCTTTCTGCAAACCTCAACTTTTAAACTTGACCCTTGCTCGCCCTGCAGCCGAGTTTAATGGCTGGGCTTAAAATAGAGACAGCCTGAGCATCCTTGGGTTGTTAATCAGGGGCTGGAGGTGTGGAATTGGAGGCAGAAAAGTGAATCATTTCCAGGTCAGAGCCTGGCTGGGCTGCTCAGGACTGTTTTATATCAATGCATCCCTAAACCCAACTGCTTTGCTACCCACATGCTCCAGATAAACCCTGCAAAGGTGCTGGGGTGTAAAGATGCTTTTCCTCTAAAATTTCTAATTCAATCTGAAGTTTTCTCATCCTAAATCACAGCTTTGCTGATATGATCAACTCATTTCTCTCTGTAATTGTCTGTAAATCTCATTTCTCTTTGTAATGACACAAGTGTGAATACACTTTTTTTACTTTGGATTTCAATTCCTGAATTACTTGGATTCTTTACTGCACTTCCTGCTTCCATCAGGATGAAGGAAGATTATAAAACACACACCAGAAATAAAATTTTCACTTGGTTTTCTGATTAAAAAATAAGATGGGGTAGAAGTTGCAATCTAAGAGGGTCATAAGAGCTTTGGAAAAAAATCAAATTTGGGGCAGAGTTCCTATTTTTGAATGTGAATTTAAAGGTCAGGTATTGGTGCCAGCAGGTCATTATGTCTGTGTTATTTTACTTCAGTAATGTTGTATTTCACATTTCTGTCTCTTACAAAAAGTGTGGTATCTGTAGTTTCTTGTAGTCAGTGAATGAGGCCTGTTTGGTATTTCCAAAATCCCTTTTCTGTGATGGTTTACTGTATCCCAGACAATCCTTATCAATTAAAAAAAAAAAAAAAAGAATTCATGCTAGTAAAATACTCAGAAAAAATACAGACAACCCCATTTTATAATTTCTGCACTTATCTGAGGTTTGTGCCTGATCATTTTTCAGTTGTTTCTTGAGGAACAAGGCTTAACTGTAGAAAAAGCAGCTGGTATTAAAAAGGAACTTTGTGCTTGTCCTAATTTGGAAGAAAATTCAGAATTTCCAGTGTGCTTTGCTATTAAAAATATCCTTCTTGTTTCTGATTCTGCATTATATTATGCAGTGTATTTGATGCTGAAACAATAACATATGAATAGCCAAAAAAAAACAACAAACCCAAGCAAAACAGAAGAACCCAGCTACAACAATATTGTAACAGTAATTTCTGTAACTTGATAATTTTTTCTCTTAGCCAAGTATTATTCAGAACTTAATTTTATTTGGTGTTATGAAAACTTCCTGAAGAAGTCATTACTGATGGGTAGCCCAGGATTAATACTTGAGACTTTTCTGTGACTGTGAGCTTTTTTGTTTTCCTTCATGTTTTTAATCTGATGCATTTTTGGAGAAATTAATTTTGACAGATTCAGGCCTGCCCTGGAATTTCTTTCTTAAGAGATTAAGAGATTAATTTGTTTTCTTTCAGGAGGTGGGTTGTTTTTTTCTTTTGGAGTTTTCTCATGATGTCAATTAGTGTCATCATTTTTCTTCATTCATCAGGCAACGTTTCCCAGCTCTTTGAATAATGGTAATTTTTTTTTTTTCTGCTGATGCTTTCTGCTGCTTTTGGAAAGATTTAGAAATCTGTGTAAAGAGGTGCCTCTGTTTACTACCAAAACATGAGCTCCTGCCCTTTCCCCTGATAGCTTCACTGATAATTTCAATTATTATCATTAATTATATTCAAATGATCTTCCTGGGACTTACGTCAGCGAGTGATGAGCACAAATACTCCTGTTTCATGAAATATCTGAATAGATGTGAGTTTGTCCCTTCAGGGCAGGGAGGGGCTTGTGCAGACATTTATGTTTTTGGAGGGAAAGACAAAAGGTATCCAGTTATCGTTGTTTGAAATGTCAAATATATGGGAAAAAAAACACCCCACTGGCAGAAATGGAATAATGGCATTTGGATTAGCAACAGGCTTTGTTTGTTTATTTTTTAAATTTTTTTTTACTGAATTGCTATCTTAGTGTTAAAACATTGATAGAGTTTAAATCTCTGTAAAATTTCACAGTCATCTTTTGTAACTCTAAAATGAAAAGTGCTAGTAGGAATAAATTTATTATCTCTTATCACTTTTGATGTGAGGGGAAGAGGCTTTGCAAGAAAAAGCTGTACAAAAGCTGCAGCAGCATTAATGTGCACTCTGTGTTTTCCATGAAGCTTCTGCAGACAGGAATTTCTGGCTGGTTTTGCTCTTTCTGAGCAGTGTTGGTCAGTGGAGGGGATCAATATCAGCCATTCTCTCCCAAAGCTTTCTGGGCTTTCCTCTTTTAGTGAGAACTCCACCTCCAGGCCAATTGCCAAGGTGCTGTTCTGCTGTTCTTTATGACTCATTTTAATTGCCCTCGTTAGATCAGCACCTAAACAAGGAGTATTTGAGCTGGTGAAGTAATGTTTTAGTTTGGGCTGTGGTAGTAAATGAAGTTAAATTGTACTTTATTGAAGATTTTAGAGTAATTTTAGCTAATGATAAACACAGCACCCCACCATTTTGAAGGGAACTGCTAGGCTGAAGCTGTAAAATCTTTATTTTGGGGAAGCAATTTTCTTCTAGAAAGTGTTTCAAACTCTGTTACAGACTCTTCTTCCTTTGAAGGAAAAATCTCCAGTTAAGGAGAAATTATATAATTCAGGGATTAAATCTCTCTCATTCCAGTATACTTTGTCCCAAAGAAGAATGGACTGTTCAAGATGCATTTTGTTATTCTTATGTGAAGAATAAGAAATCACACAACACAGACAAACACCCAGATGAACTTTTCAAATTCTAATTAAGACCATAAATTCTACAATGTGCATCTCAGTCCAAGAGCATAGGAGCCCCTGGTAGATAATTCAAAATTTAAAAAAGAGAGAAGTTTGCTTCTGGCCAAATCCATGCCAGATTTCAAAAAATACCAATTGTTGTAGCCTTACCCAGAGGTGCTGTGAATGTCTTGGGGCAGGGCTGCCTCAGCACCCCCTCAAGTATTAATTAGGTCACTTCATTAGGGATCAGCGTGCTCTGGTCATCTTGGAGGCTGTGAAATATTGTTCACCAGAATATTTTCATTGCTTACCCTGTTTGCCTCCTCCTGACAATCCAGATTTCCTCTGGAAACATCTCCTGGCCTCCTCTGAGAGCATTTCATTTAGGCAGTTTTCACATCCCCCAAGTGCATTGGTGCTTTGTTATTGCCACCATCTGATTCACACCACAAAACCTTTCTGCACAAGTAGAAGTGGCTTCTTTTCAGCTTTGAAATTGATTTTCCTGTCAATATAGGGTGGAACTAGGAAATGGTAATAAATGAAGTCAATAGAAATGTGAAGAGCTACTGGAAAATCCTGTGGGTTTAGTACCAGCTTCCCTTTAATGCCAGGAGTTGCTAATTCACAGAGGAAACTAAGCACCACAAATTTTAAGAACAGAACATCAATTTTAAGACATGCTCCTGTGTGGAAATCTCGTATGGAAAACTTTGTGAACAACTTCTCAGTTTAAATTTTCACCGTGTCTCAGGGATTTTCCCTCTGTGAGCGATGGAATTAATTTTACCAGTGTGAGTGTTTAAAGATCTGCATCCATGTTGCTACTGAGTTTTGTTTGACACTAATTTATAAAACAGATTTGAGAGCCTTTAAAATTAATGCTAACCTAGCTCATACTGGCCTGAGCTCTCCTTGTAGTTGAGTATTTCCCTGGTGTTTGCACTTTAATGAACATCTCTGCAAATGGTGTTCCCCTCACTGTAGTTCAGGTTCTCCTGAAGTTTCCTTTTTCCAACACTTTTTTGGAACACATTAAAACTTGACTTCCAGCTGAAATCTGCCATGCAACACAGTTGTTTTTATGGAATTGGCTGGAGTCCTGGAGAAACCACCTGATATCTTAGGAGTGATAAAAATTAATGACCAATTCTGTAGTTAAAACCCAGCTTTGATTCCAAGATGAGCCACTTTGTGCCTGAGAAGATAAGGATTGGTTCCCTCTTATCACTTCAATGATAATTTTTCCATAGCAGTGACTTCTCTTAGTTGATTTAAAGTCAAATTAGTTGGAAAGTTAAATCCTGTACATTGTAAATTAAAGTTGTCCTTGACCTCGTGAAGAGACATCAAAAAAGTCTGCATTGTTATACATGTAATAAGGAGAAAAGTTTCTCACTTCTAAAAAAAAGAATTAGGATGATTTTCTGTTTTCTTGGTCTCTCAACCTTTAAAAGCCTCACTCTAGGTATTTAATAATGTGCTTCAAATTAGTGATGAGTTATTGCATTTTATAGTGTTGAGTCTGGGACACCAAAGTTCCTACATGAGATATTTCACAAAGCAAAAGCTGCTCATGAGTTACTGAGTTCAGTGTTATTTTCATATACAGGAAAACTTTCTGTTATCCCATAGGTGTGATGATGATTTTTAGTCATTTAATTGTTACATAGCAACCTTAAAATAATGCAGTTCTACTGGATAAATATGAGTGGTTTTGGTAAACAGAAAATGCTAGAGCTGGAAATCTAACAGCAGAACTTTTTAAAAGTTGGGCTGAGCTGCAAGCCCTGCTAGGAAGGAAATTCATGGCTAAAATGTGATTAGGATCAGCTCTCTGAGCTGATTTGAAGTCTGTGTGTAGCAGTTCTGCTGCCATCTCTGTGCAGGAAGGTATGTGTGCAGATGTCTGATTATTGAAGTGTAAAATATTGCAAAATGGGCACTTCATGGCACAGGACTCTCTAAGACAAGAGGTGAATTGACTCTGTTCCAGTTAAAACACAAAAGTAAACAGAATAAAACTGGTCTAGTTGGAATAACCTTAAAGCTGGGAGATTATGGAAATAAATTTGGAGAAAAACTCAACATTTGCAAGTACATCAGTACTTTGTCACCTGAAAATAAGGGTTCTGTTGAAGAACTTGTTATATACAAGATAAACTCCTGTAACTGTAAAGTACTGACTCAAGCTCACCAGGCAATGAATTAATCCCCTGCAAGTCAAGTGTGAAATCCAATAGGTCAATCAACAAATAGAAAAATCCATGCTTAGGAAATAGATACAAACTGTGATTTAGGTGGACATAACTTCTTAGAGGCTTATTTATTTTTTGGGAACTCAAGGAAGTCAGTCACAGAAATGGAGAAGGGGGGCACAAGTAAACCTGTAAAGAATTAAGCAACTACTTTCCAGCCTCTCAAGGGGATAGGGGGTTAAGAGATACAGTTTTAGAAGTCTTTATGTTGTTGAAAAGTTTATTTGTCTAGTGTCTACTGAGACAGTGTGCCAACAACAGCAAACCCAATGCAAGTTAGAAAGAGAAAACTCCTACTGGAGGAGAATATGAAGGCATAACAAAGCTATTTAGAAATATTACAGTGCAGCAGCTGGTTTTGCTAATATTTTTTGGTTATTTTAAAAAAATAATCATTTAAGACCTAATTCCCTTTGTCTTCTCACTCTGAGTGGCTGCAGTGTGTGAAGCTTGCTGGCCCATGACTCATTCTCCCCACTAATGCTATGTCTTTGAATAGCCCTTGTAAAAACATGCATTTTGTGTTAGTTGTCTTAGCTGGCAATCGAGGAGGGTTTTTTTTCTCCCTGGGTGAGTGATTTATGTGTGCTAATCTCTGGATCTGCCTTTGCCACACATGGTGCCTATGAAAACACTGCTGGTGCTGTACCTGGGGTTGCTGTGCTCACCTTTCTGCAAGAGTAATTCAAGCACTAAAACTCATTTAATCTCTTCCTCCACAGGCAAGAGTCTCATATCTAATAAATTTTGATACCTTGGGCTTTTTGTCAGGGACAGGCAGTCATGAAACTGAGGCTGGATTTCAATTCTCACTGGATCTGAAAAGGGTAACAGGCAAAGAAGATGCAAATGCAAAACAGGATGTTAATTCCAGCCTCTAAAAGAAACTTCTTTGCATTTGAAAATTATGCTTTCTGGATTTAATCTATATTTTAGTATTCAGATCAAATTGTTGAATGCATTCAATATGCAATTTAATATTGTTTAATTTGTGGATTTATGCCTGCAGATTATATTTGCATTGCTCAATGAAGTAAAATCTTGATTATAACCAAACATGTTGATAAAGTTCAAGGACTGTGACTTTTCTTTATACATGGTGGAAATTAGAGATGGTTATGGGAGATTTGGGAAAAGGAAGTAATGCTGTTAAATATCATTTTAGTTAAGTTGAGGCATGAAGGTCACAAAGTTTTCTGCTAAGTGAGGTTAAATTCAAGCAAGGTTGGTCAGTAGTAGCATCCCTTCAAGTAATAGCTGCTGGAGGGTGCTGCAGGAGTTTTCAGGACAATACTAGAAAAAAGTCAGTGTATTTGGAAAATTGCTAGGATTTAAGCTCACTTATGAAACAGAAGAATGTTGCTTTCATTGAGAAATTTCTAAATTGAAGAATAAATGTTTTGATCATCGTGTCCTTTGCATTCAAAGGTGAATGATATTCCCAGTTCTAGTATGAAGTCTGCAATCCTTCCTTCTGGTGAGATTTTATTTTTGTTCTTCTTTTTAAGAGCAAAGAAAAAGAGCTTGTGGCAGAGAACTGCCTATAGAACAGACTGGCTGTTTAGAATTGTTATTTTAATGTGAAGGGATGAGGTAATAGAGCACAGCAATAACCAGCAAGCTGCAATCTTTGATTCCAGCAGCAACAACTCCACAGGCCTGATCTTTATTGGACTTTTTTTTAAATTTGGGAGGAAGAGGGGGGGGCTCTGATTAGCATATCTGCTTCAGGAAGGGTATCAAGAGTTCTCTAATTTCATATTTAAATCTGGGATCTGATTAATACTGGAGGCATGCAGAGAGCTGTAACATGAAGGCTGTTGTTACTATAGTGAGATGCTATTACAGACATCACAAGACTTGTTATACAAGGAAACATGATTGCTTTGGATTAAAGGAGTTGCCAAAGGCTTGAAGGATTTATTGGTGCTGCTGCTTTGAGTTATATATAACTTCATTATTTTGTTAAAAACATTGAGATCTAGAATTAATGAAGCACAGTAAATGCTGCTGAAATGAATCAGCAGGTTTGACAGCTTTGAACTGACACTGAGCCACTGATGAATTTTATGGGAGCATTCTTTAGGTCTCCAGATTGCTGGATAATGTACAGAAAGGAATAAATCCAGCTTTTGCACAGAGAAATGAGGCTTAATGAGTGCAGTGAGGTGCAGCAGAGTTGATGTGATCAGGATCATATTTCTGAAATGAGTTGTAATTCCTGAGCTCGTGGGGGAGGAAATGGCCTGAGCTGCTGGAGATGGGCTGGGTCTCAGGGATGAAACATTCTGGGAGCAGTGGGGATCTGCAGAGGTGGGAGAAGGATGAGTGACAGCAATGGTCATGTGGGTCTGAGCAAGGCAAGAGGAAGTGGGGAACCATGGCTTTAAAACAAAGTACTGAAATTGGCTTTTTTTCCTGCAAAACGTAGTCACAGGTAGTGTAAATAGAGGGGACATGCAGATGTGAAACAGCTCTGTGGTGTGCTGGGCTGCTGCAAGGTCTCTTTTCTGTGTGAATCAGGAGTTCAGTGCATCTCACATCCATTGGATCGTTTCATTAATCTCAGCTGGATAAAACTGGCAGCCTTTTGACATTGCTTCCCTAACCCAGCTCAGAGAGTGCTGTGACATCCAGAAACACTTTCTAGACAGCTGCATTCCATTCCTTTCTGTGAAGGAGCAATACTGCAGAGATGTTTCAAAAGGATTATTGCTTGAACAGATGATTAATTGCAAATTATTGCTCTCTTAAAATTAGCTCAGCAGTCATCACTTGCTCTTGATACCACGATGCAGAATTACTGCTGTGGGAATTAATGTGAGTCTGAAGGAGAAATGAGCCATAATCAATGATGAAAGGTTTTTAAGTTTGGAAATAAGTCTTACAACATTAATTCCTTACAAGCAATAGTCTAAAGAGAAAATATGTAATGGCAAAAATTGTTCTTGAGCTCCCTTTGACTCTCCCCTCTGTAATGTGACTCAGGAATTTAGTTATGTAAAAATATGACTAAGTCGCTTTTGCCTTCAAGATACAGCCCTGGGTGAAATCCAGTATGAGATTGGATTTCAGTAGATTGGATAACTTATCTCCCAGTCTTTTTAACTTTGAATTTGGGATAAAACTACATCAAAAGCTGGAACAGCTTCCTCATCTAACTATTCCATGGCTGAGTGGGGTTTTTTCCTCTTCAGATAGTGTCTGATTACTAAATTAAGCTCTCAGCATCAATAAATCATTTCCCTGCAGAGCAAAACCTGTAATTTCTCATACTTGTTGTCTTTTGTACCTTTTGAAGTCTCTCTCTTGGGGCTGTGGAGCCCAGGGTAGGTAGAGCAGACAGCACAGAGGAATCCAGGTGCAGGTTGCAGTTTGGGGGGAGTGACAAGCTGGACACATTCCAGAGGATTTGCAGGAGCTGGGTGAACTCTGGGAGCACCTTGGGGTTATGGGGTTTACACAACGAGGAGCCAAGTGAAAAAGCACGAGGGGTTTTTGAGGAGCCTCACACACGTGTGGTGTGGCCATGTGAGGCTCACCAGGGCACTCCTATTCCCAGGAAACAGGTGGGGAGACACAGAGGGTCATTCCTGATCCTGCAGGAGCACAGTTTAGAAACCAAACCAGCCCATCCTGGTGCTGGAATGTGTTTCTCACCGTCTGGAGGTAAATCAGAGTCTGCAGAGCCAACTGTGTCCTGCTCTGAAGTGTTGGCTTGCAGACCCCATTGTCCAAGTGGCACTGGAATATTTTCATTTAGGACTTCTCATTCTGTGCTGTGAGGGGCATCACAGAATCCAAACCTTCAAATGCAAAGATTTCTTTGTTCTGATGGCAAAAAGGGTTGGATGGCAGAAGGGAAGAATGGAAATAATCTCTTGCCCAGATTATAAACTAGTGGCAATTAGGAAAAATCTGTTAGTCCACAAAACCCAGCAGCTGGGATTTCTCCAGCCCTGCAAGCCCTCAGCTCATTTTTCTCTCTGTATCCCACCCAAAGGTATTTTTAAAGCTGAATGGAGACAGTTCTCATTCTTTATTGTGCTTATATTGACATAGTCACAGATGTTATTGCTATGCAAACCACGGGTATTATTTTTGCTCTTAAGTACTTTCCTGGTTTCCCTTTTGCTGTGACAATTTTGTCATTGTTGCTGGGAGCTGGAACTATTTCATTCATGGGCCACAAATGTTTTCTGTTAAGCATTCAAAACCTCCCATCCTCCCATTGTGCTTTTCAAGTTTACTATAAAGTGCTCCAGCCCCATCCAATAGGTTTTGGTTTAAATCTTCCTCCATTCCTTTATTTTTAACATTTTTTCAGTTTTGCTTTAGTTCTCCAAGATGTATCACTGCTGAGAATTTAGTGATGAAATTCTCCTGTCTCACTCACTCCAATCCCATCTCTTGCTTCCTTTGGATTTTCTTCCTTTGGATTTCCCTGCATCCCAACACTTCTGCTCTCATGTCCTCTGTGCTCCATCATTTCTCTCTTTGGTTCACACCTGTTTGCATTGGCTTTCAGTGTCTCCTTTGTGCTCTGGATGTTGGATTTTAAATAAAAATGTTCATCTTTTCGTCTTCCGGATTTGCAGGCTTACTTCAAGTTATTTCATGGTAAACTCTCAGAATCAACACTTGCAGCTTCCTGTTAGTTTTGTATTCTTTTGTTCTAATGGTAGTTGTAAACTGATTATAGGAGTGCTTCTAAACAATTTACTTTTCAATAATGGACCTGTTTTTTTAATCAGAAAGTTATTAAAAATGCTGTTTATTACTGGCCCTTTCTTGCACTTTTCCTGAGCCTTGTCATGTTAAAAAAAACCCCATAATTTTTCTTCAGTCTTTCTGTTCTTTCACAATAATCTGGTTGAGTAATGCAGCATTTCTTCAATTTATGCTTGCAAACACTTCCAATTTAAACATCTACTGGACAAATGAATTACATCAGTAATAGTGTGGTGCTGTTAACCAATTTATACTTGATTTTTATACTTAATTCTTTGTTGTTGTTTGTATTTAAATATTTAAATTTGTTCTGTACAACGAGTGGCCTTAAGGTTAGGTCCCGTGTTTTATTCTGTTTGTTCCTTTAGTGAGAGGTGACTGCCTTGCCCAGCATTTATTCTGCTCTCCCTATAAATTCAATTTAATATTCTGGTTGATTTTCAATTCTTCTTGTACAAACACGCACCTTTCAATATTTGCATCCCTGTTGAGCAATAAGAAATTGTCCGTACCTGTTTTTCCTGCCTTTCCAGTATCAGGTGTAATTTAGCAGGCAGTTTTGGGAAATATCCCTTCAGCCCATTGCCCCTTGTCAGCAGCCTCCCTCAGCCCTGTGTGCCTGGGGAATTATTCTAATCCACAGCTCTTGCCAAGGCCTGTTACCTCCACATTTGACAATTAAACATCAAAAATTACACTTTAAACCCTAACATTTATATATAAAAAAGCTTCTTTTAATCTTGTTTTCCCTCTTATCTTCTTCATGCCTGCAACTAATGTAATTTCTCGGAAATTTAAGTGTGTCCACAGGATACTGATGGCCTCAGATACCATTTTTAAAAAAAAAGTTCTATTCCATTATCAGAATTAGATGTGTGCCCTCATTCAGACAAGAGTGAGCCCATCTGTTTCTGCCCCTATTTTTTCTGTCAGGATTTTGCACAGACTTTTCTGAACTTTCCACTGGAGGTTTTGCTGTTATTTCACCCCAATTCCATGGAAAAAGTGGAGCACAAGGAAAAACTGGGCTTGAATCTCTGGTATTGCAGCTTTTATACCAAAGCTGCTCTTGGGTTCTGTGTGTTTTTATTGAGCATGTTGACATCACTGACAATTCCCAAATTTGTTTTCACACAAGCAAAAAGCAAAAAGGAGCCCCTTGTACTCCCATTTTTTGTCCAGCTTAGGTCTCTCCATAGCTTTTTATTGAGCAGAAGAGCCAAGGAAGTGAAAATCAGAGAGAAGTTTGTCATCCTTGTTCTCAAAATCAACTCCAGCACTTTTAAAGTCAAATTTTTATCCCTGGCAATTGACTATCTCTTCACTGAAAAATACTGGAAGTTCTTGGAATTACAAACATACCAGGCCATGAGCCAAGCTTTCCCTGGCTAGGCAGTGACAAAAGCTGCCAGTGGATCTGAGTTTTATGTGGTGTTTTTTTCTACTGTTCTCTCTGAGATCATCAAAACTTATTGCAACAAGGATTCAATTTGGATTTTAATCGTTGTTCCGGAGTTAAAATGGGAATTCTCACTTATGGAACAACCATCAGATCGTAGCTGAAGTTGTTCATCTGCAAATTTTAAATTAAGTTTTATCCCAGTATATTAGTAATTTTAGCAGAATGTTCTAAGCCCAAATGAAAATCAGATGTTCTTCGTGGAAATAGGGAAGTCCAGACAATGGGTATTGTGTTTAGGTTACAAGGCTTGTGGTCTTCCTTTTTTAAATTTTATTTTCATTGTTTACATTGCAGGCAAGTCTTTGTTCATTTTAAGGAATAAAGCTATTTGTTTAAAAGCACTATTTTTTTTAAAGTTTGTATCCAAAAATATTTCTCTTGAGTTGTATAAAAAATTGGATTTTCTGGAAGTTCATTGCTCTCATGAATGGACTCCCGGTGAGCGAGGAATTTTTATGACTCCCTTAAAAAAACAATTGCAGGCCTTCCACAAATAAACAATACATTGATTTGGGGGGGGGGCATTTTAATGGCTATTTTATAATTATTTGTTCTCCAGTGTTTATTTCAGTATGGTATGTTGTAATTTTAAACTCGGTTATCCAAAGAATTCCCTTGTACAGCAGAGAGCAGAGCTTTGGAGCAGGAGCCAATTCCCCAGTGCAGACACAGGCCTGACTCTGATGTTTTTCACTGATTTCCATGAGTCCTGGAAGAAGAGCTGGAATAGTTCAGGCCAGCTGTTTTCAACTTCTTTTTGCATCTTGTTTTGGCAATTTTGATCTCTTTTCCTCAATTAGATTTTCCTCCCATGTCTCTCATTTATAAATTTCACGTGTGATTTTCCTTTTGTTTGATTTTTTTTCTCCTTTCAGGGCTGGTTTTGCTCAACAATTGACCATAGTCCCAGCTCCATTTGGTCTGGCTTTTCCTGTGTGTAAACCCTTGTGAGTGACAGTTCTGATTTTCCTGGCACAAGAATGCAGTGCCCTGACAGCAGCACAAACCCTGACATTGCACAAGAGGCTTGTTTGAAAAATTGGGATAAGGGGGACTGAGCAATCCTGGGTTGCTCCTTGTTCCAGAGGGAGCAGCAATTCCATCATTGTTGCTTTTGGACAGGATTTGCTTTTTACTGCTCAATCTGCAGATAATCCAGGAGATGCTGCTACCACCAGCAGCACAGTTTGGGATTCAGCTCATGCTCAGTTGCTGCAGTATTTTTTCTGATTTTCAGTCATGTCAATAATATTGTGTTCACCCTGAGAGAGCTTAGAGGGAAAATGATAATGTTTAGAAAATGAAAGATGATGTGCAGCCAGGATGAACCTGGGGTTTCAGATGTTTGGGTCTTCATTTCCTTTTTGTCAAACCCCTGTGTGTTTCACTTATGTTCTCAGCAAGTTTTTCCTCAACTCCTTTAATCCATGAGGTAGCAATGTTGCTGTTTGTTACAGAAAAAAGCAGATTAACTGGCAGCTTCTGTGCTTGCAGCAGCCTTTGGTGTGTGTTTGGGAGCAGGGAGACCTAAAGTTCATTCTGTGTGTGTGCACATAAATAACCCAAAATGTAAATATGGGCAGCAGTGACATCAGTGATCAGATTCTGTCAGTCCTTCCTCACTGGAGGGAGCCTGGCAGACTTTCAAAGGTTGCTGCTGTCAGAAAACCATGAAACAGAAAAAAAATACAAATCAAAGATGCCGTGATCTCCTTCCAGCTCTGCAAGAGCAGAAAGTCACTGTGGCAGACACCAGAGCACTTCTCAGTTTTGCAGAGCATCAGAAAGCAGAGCTGCCAGGGTGCTCTGACCTTCAGGGGGCTCAGGCAGGGAGCAGGATGCTCTGGAGCAACATTATTCCCTGGGATTTGCCCACTCTCAACAGAGTTCCTTTCTTCTGTGTGAATTTTTCTGTCTGAATCAGTATTTCTGACTGTGACAAAGTGATTTATGTCACAGTTCAGCACCAGCTTGGCCTCAGCAATCAAAGAAATGAATGTAAACATCAGAGCAAGAAGAAGGAGGTGTCCAAAATGGGGTCTTGTTGGGTGTTTTTAGAAGGGGAAACGAAGCTGGGTTTGTGCAAGTTCAAACTTGGCAGGGCTCTATGATTTCTAATTAATTGATGAGTTTTACAGAGGTTTTATTTCATCAACATAAAAACTCTTTGCAAAAGACAAATGTTTTTATTGTAGAGGAGCTGAGCAATCAGCTTCTTTATGTACACCCCCACGCTGGGGTTTCTACAAATCCCCCAACAGCAGAAAGAGAATCATTGAGAAGCAGAGCCTCTTGCTGCTTTATTGCTCTACTAAAACTCAGTATTTGTACTTTTCAAGAACAATTAGAGGGATCCAGTTTTATTCAGCTGTATCTTAAAGCTGCAAATCTGAAATAATTTGTCATTTATTTTGAAAATGCCTTGAAAATGTTATTATTTAACTGTCCAAGCAGCTCCCCAAACAAATGCTTGCAAAGAGATTTCTTGCTGTTTTCTCTAATGATAGGAAAGCTAATGGGTGAGTGAATTATCACAGAGAGAGCAACATCTTCTGAGCAGTGCTGAGGAGTGTCAGCACTTCAAGGGAATTAAAGCAGAGGGGAGCAAACCTGGGTGAAACTTGGGTGTCATTTATTAATTAACAACACAATACTGAAACTAAGCACCTTTTTGAATTTCAGTTGCTACAGCTTCAGTTTTACTCAGCTGTATCTTAAAGCTGAAAATCTGAAATAATTTGTCATTTGTTTTGCAAACTTCTTGAAAATTTTATTATTTAACTGTCCAAACAGTTCTGCCTGCAGAGATTTCTTGTTGCTTTATGATAGAAAAGCTAATGGGTGAGTGAATTATCACAAAGAAAGCAACATATCCACATTCTGTTTCCCTCGGAGTTCTTCCCAACACAAAACGAACGTGCAGCCTCTGTTTGAAATAATTAGCCGTGGTTTACTGGGGGAATTTTGGGACTTTCATGTTGCACTAGCTTTTGATCAAAATTTCCCTGCACTGCCTCGTTTAATTCTGGCCATCTGGATTAAAAGGCTCTCTTAATCTTAAATACAGATTGTAACTCTTTCTTCTGGAGTGTGCTGCCATAAAATTCAGGCAGCTTTCCAGCTTTCTTCATTAAAGCTCGCTTTATTATGGTTTGTCGGCCATTAAATGATTGTTATGCACAATGGGCAGTTGATTATAATTTGCTGGAACTGGGAATCAGTTACAGCAGTAATCCAGTTCTGTAATTAAAAGAAAGCATGTTTATACCTGCTAGCATCTCCTGGGAGCTGCTGAGGGTGAGGAGAAAACAGACTTGAAAGGCAACAATTTCTGCTAATAAGACGTTGAAGGGCTCTAATCTGCCAGTGGTTTGTGCTGTGCTGTGGAAGTGTGATTTTTTTTCTGTAATAACTGGGTTTGAACCAAAATCTGTGGTTTGTGACAGGGATAAAAGGGCAGTCTGATTTGTCATAAATCTGCTCAGATCTTTGATTTTTGTTTCATGTTAGAAGGAAATGTGGATTTCTTGCAGAAAAGGAGCAGTCAGGGATCCTCAAATCCTTTCCCAGTTTTATTGCTGCTCTTGTGGGTTTTTTATCAGGGAGCTCAATCTCACTTGTACTTTTTTTTTTTTTTTTTTCACCTGTAAAGTTTTGAAAAACTGTGAGAAAATTGCTAGTTTTAAAATTATTTTAAAAGGGAGTTCTTCATGGGTGTTTGTGCCATTTACTTTTATATTTTGGCTGTTAGGAAGTTGAAAGAAATAAATGTAAGTTTGTCCAAGCTGCACAGTTGAACTGTTATGGACAAGTGTAGCATAGCTGATGGTGTATTTTAATCTGATTTTGGCAGTATGTTATGGATAACCTAAAGTAGATACATGATAATTTAATAAATATTAGAATATATTTCTTTATAGTATTGAAGTTATGCAACACCTTTGTAACACTTTTTTCCCTGAACTTGTGTCTCCTAAAATTCCATCTCTGAGATACGTTCTAGTAAATCTGCACCTGGAAAACTTTCCTGGCAGCTGAATTTGTGCACATTTGGCAAGATGAAGCTGCTGAATGAAATAATTTCATTTTCAATTTTACAAAGCATCTGTTTGGCTGAAAACAATTCTCTGTCCCAGCTGAGAACTTGAAGAGATGCAAACGCCAGGTGTGCAACAAATTCCTGTCTTGCAGTTAAGTGTTGGTCTGCAGGAATTTTGCATACAGGAGGCCAGAAATGTGCTTTTCAACATCTCCCAAATTGATCTCAAATTGGAGCTGTCAAATTAGTAATTAAGACATTTCTAATGGACTAAAATAGATGATAATGTGGGTTCTGGACAAAGCAAGATGGTGCAAAAATCAAGGAAAGCTGCAGAATTTAAGTGCCCACTCCCACCATTCTAATCAGAATTCTAACACCCACAATTCTAATCAATAAAACAAATTCTAACCAGAGTTGTTGATGATTTAATCAGCACTTTTCAGTCTTGTTAAACAAGTGAGAAACACAGACTGGAATAAAAGCAGGACTTTTTAATTCTGCCTCTCCTCAGCATGGGAACTCTGAGGTTCTGGTGGAGACACAATTGAGATGTTCAGCTGTTCTGAGGAAAATCTTCATAACTTGGAAATTCAGAGTTACCTGAAAAATCCTTTCTTTTCCTTTTTATGAAGGCTTTCTTTTTAATACCTTTGTTGATTTTGGAAAAAGTAGAAGGCTTTTCTTGTGAATCTAATCTTCCCAATGGCAAGCCCTTGCAGTGCCTTTGCCAAGATTTTATTTCACATGTATTCAGTCCAGTTTTCTTTTCACATATGTGAAATAACATCTTGGCAAGTGGTAAACAAAATATATGCAACAAAGAGAAGAGACCTGTGCTTTTTATTTAAGTGAAAAGATATATTTTATGAAATAATCCTTTCATTGAAGTGAGTAATTAAAGCTAAAATAAATGAGATCTTACAAGAGATTGCACAGTAATTATGTAACTTTTAAGAAAAAAGAGTTGATGGTAATGAAGTCTTTTCACTTGACTGGGTTTTTCTTGGAAAAGTGCAGGATCATGTGATGATGTACCACAGTGTGTGAGAGCTGCTACAAAATCCAAACATCCCAAAGTGATTTCCAGAGCCCAGATGTTTATCAGTTCTCTCTTCTGGAAGGGAACAGGACGGGTTTAGGTCCAGGTTTCTGAGTGGTGCAACTCCACATTGGTCCAGGGGTGCTTGTGCATGGCCCACAGAGAATTTATGGTTGAGGAAAGAAAATTGCTCTTGTGGCTCCCTGGGAATTATGAGAATAATGATCCTGAGCTATTCCTGGTTCAGGGGAAATATATATATAAATATATAAAATACAGTATATTATACCTGCTAGCATCTCCTGAGAGCTGCTGAGTGAGGGTGAGGAGAAAACAGTTGAAAGGCAACAATTTCTGCTAATAAGACTATTTTCCTGTTTTATTGGATGCAAACTGAATCAAATCAGTGTCCCCAGAGCATTTATCTTACCCCCAGAGATAATCTGAGGTGATTTGTTTTATAATTGGCTTAGTTTATCACAGCACAGTGCTAAAAACACCGAATTTCTGGGTTTGACCTCTGTGTGGGCCATTCACTTAAGGGTTGGATTTGTGTTATGACAACTAAAAATACGCTTAAGATTTTTTAATCACATATCTACTTGTCTGCTTTCACAGAATAACTATGATTAATTAGGTTGATTTAAATACCAAATCCTACCAGATAACATGATAATTTCAGGGGAGAAGGAAAAAACTAGAAAGCAAGCAAAACCTAGTTAAAAATGAAAAAAAAAAAAAAATCAAAACAAAACCAAATGTTGATCTTTATTTGCTGTGTGATAGTTCCAGTTCCAAACAGAAAACTTATGACATTAAAATTGCATATTGTGGGTGAGGGGATGCATTCTTTTACCATTTATTTCTATTATCCAGCAAAAGAGAGATATTTTTCCAATCACCATCTATTTCAGCATTGCTGTTTTCTGTGCTTGGTTGGAAATGCAGCTGTACTTGATTTGACATAGGCAGTTCCAGTCTGACAACAACACAACAAAAATTCACGGTGAATTAAATGATATTTGGACCCCTTTTAGCTCTGAAATGTGTATGGCCATCTATAATTGTAGCAAATAACAAGAATGTTTTTATAGGAACCTGGTGGTAATCAAATATGTCAAATATCAAATATTCCTATGCAAATACTGTGAGATTTTGGAGGGTCTTTGGACAAAACTTTACCATTTATGGTACCACCAGCCCATTTATGAGAGAGTTTTATTTCAAAAATCAGAATCAAAGAGATGCTGAGGGCTGTGGCTCTCAAAAATGTTGATTCAAGCTTTCCTGTTGTGGTTATTGATAATAAAGTCAGGCTTTAAGATCTTTTCATGATCATAACTCTAAAGATAATTTATTCTTGTAGTTCTTTCCAAAGTGCAGGCAGATCCTGTTATTTGTATTTAATGTTGGTATCTGTAGTAACAATCAAATGCTGAAAAATTATAATTACAAGATATTTAGTGCTATTTGTCTTTAATGTCATAAGGTGCAGCAACTTTGCAGCCACTGTCCCATTGCAAGGGCTGTGTTTTGAGTCATTTCAATTTACATATTTACAGATACCTTTACAACATACAGCTCTGTTTGATTTGTTCTGTGGAAGGGAATTAGAGGAGATAACATCTGAAGTCTTTTATGTGATGCTTGCAGTACAATTGTGTCTTTTTGAAGGATTAATTTGAGAAGTGAAGCCTCTGGGGCATTTCTCAATATCTATCAGAATTTTCACACGCAGGCATCTTGAACTCCTTGAAGTTACTCAATTCCAGTCAATATCTTCAGGTTATAAATTAGTTCCTAATTAACATGATGGAATTTTGACAGAAATTAATGAATTCTTGAGAGCTTTTGCTTGTGTAGCAGACTTTTCCCAGCTGTCCTCCAGAACTTCTGTAGGGAAAATCAGAGAAATTCAAACTTGGCAAGAGTGCAGGTATTACAAAATTAGATTTCTAATTGCATTGTCTCACACTTCAGCTCAGTTCTCGTGTCTCGAGCATCAGAGGTTTCACACCATTCTCACAATCCCCTCTCCAAAGAGGAAGAAATACAAAAAAAATGGTGCTTTCAGCAACTGGGACCCCAATATTCTCCTTCAGTTCACTGAGAAATGCTTTTCTTTAGGGAAATCTGGCACATTTTGCTGCCTAGGAGAGAAAAGGAGACATTTTAGCAATGAAGATGTATGTGACAAATTCACTTTGGTATTTATCTTGGTTGTGCATGGTCGCTATGGAAAGGAAAAATCAAAGTATAAAAAGTCTGCTGGAAGTGGCTGAAATCTATTTTTCTCCATTCAACTGTCAAATGTATTAAAATTCTGATTATTAAAATATTAATCTTTGGATATTTGGGGGTTTTTGTGGGATAAAAATAACACTAAGTGCAGATTTGGACAGTGCCTCTTGTATGCACTTAGCTCCTGAACTGTGCTACCAGGACATTCCTCCTGCTGTTGTTCCAAGAGAGGTTTTGTTGTTGATTCTTCAGCCAAACTGCTGGAGTTTCATGCCTGTAGAGCCTCATATCACAATTTAAATAGAGTCCTGTGAATGTGGAAATGTCAGGCAAATAACCCAAACCTGAAAGCTGGAGATGATCTCACCCTCTGTGTGGGGGTTCAGTATTTGGGGTGCTGATGTTGTTATTCAGCAAATATTTGGGTAAGAGCAGAAGAGGAGGGGTTTGGCTGATCATTTCCAGCTCCTGCACACAGCAGGAGCCCTCTCTTACTTCCAGGGAGAGTCACAGGACAGCAATTTGCCAAAAGCAACCCAGCAAGGACAAGAACTGCAGAACAAATTCAGTGCTTGCAGTTCAGTTATAAAAACCTTTTGCAGATGCACCTGCCTGGTGTTCCCTGATGTGGAGTAAATCCTTCCCTCTTTCTCCTGCTCCTCCCTTGCTCATCCCCAGTGTGCTTGGAGGGTCCTGGTGCAATTCCAAGCTGCCAGGACCTGAGCCAGGCTTATTCTGCTCTGTCTTGGCTTTTTACTTATTTTTTCCAACTACCTGTAAATCAGAACTGGAGCTGTGGCACCGTGGACCTCGGGAATGTGGGATAGAGATGGAATTCTTTGTATTCTTGGCTTCATTTTATAGAGATACATCTCTGGCTCTGGGTTATGTAAGATGCTGACCAAACATGAGTATATTAGAATATTTTTGCACATGGAAACTCAAGATTCTATTGTGTGTGGTGGTTTGAAAATTAACAGGGAAAAGCTTCTCTGTAAAGATCAGTCAGTGCTGGATTTTGGAAGTGTTTATGCTGTCATGCTGTCTTTGTTTTAGTTGTCTCAAATAGAAAAATATATAGCAGTCAGGGAATTGTTCATTATTGTGTCCAAGTTGTCTTTTGGGGGATTTTTGTAATTAAGTATAGGGGATATTTTAATATTTAAAGAAAAAAAAATCAAATATCATTTGACTGTAAAAATACTCTTTTTCCTTTTTTGCCAGGAGGAAAATAATGCTTAATTGAGAGGTGTCTTTAGCTTGTTTGGACTTGTTAGTCTTAAGAAAATAAAAGAACCTCTAAACTGTTTGTTTTGCCTGAATTTTTCCTCTTAGTTTTAAAAGTGAGGTTACACCTGTCCATTGTTTCCTTTGCTGTAGGGCTTGTTATGATATTGTTCAGAGAGAAGTCACGTCTTTGAATGGGTATTGAAACCTGGTTTCTGACTGAGGTTAAACTTAAAGAAAAGGGGCAATTTACAGGACAGGCTTCATTTCTGTGACGCTGAACAAAATCATTCTGCTGTGGTGAATAAAAAGCCTTTAGTCATAAATATTTATGATTATACAAAGCAAAAGTTTTGAGTTTTGTTCACAGGAGTGTGGTGAGCTCTGAGGTTTTGATTTTAAATTTCCAGTGCAAGCAGAGGGGTCTTAATTCTGAAGGAACTTCATAGGATCCTGAGGAGTGGGTTTGGGATTAAAAGTGATTTCATTCCACACTTTCACACTTTTATCTAATTTAAATAATTTTTAATAATTGTGTAATTAAGGCACTGCACTTGGAACACAACATTTGTCTTTCTAAGCAGAAAACTCTGTCAGAGATGGAGAAACAAAAAGGTGAAGGGGAGAAGGTTTAAATGGGATGAGTTTCCCATACAATAAATGACCTCCAGGTGTCCCTAACTTAATTTTTTTCTATAATTCTGAGAAAACTCTCATAATTCTTGACTTAATAAAAGGAGATTTTAAGATGGATTAAGTATGAATATGGAGAATATGTGCTGGATTTCATGCTTGTAATGGAGACAGCAAGATGGGGAAACTGATATTTATATAAATCTTGGAGCTTTCAAAAGACTGTAGAAGTTGAAATTCTGAGAATGCAGTCATATAAATAATCCAGGAAGAAAAAAAGCAGAATTACAAGGAATGCTGGAGGTCAGTTTTTTAAAAATACGTCCATACAAGACCTCTCAGAACTCTGGAGTGGTTGTGCTGAGGATTTGCTTTCATTTGATCTTTCCACCTGTGCACTCTGCAAATGCATCAGATTGTGCAGATGTGGCAAATGGTTGCTGCCTTTTCCCTTTCCCCTGGAAGCCTTCAGCTGTCCTCACAGCTCAGCTTCTGATTCTGTGATTGTAAAAAAACCCTGGAAAACAGCAAATTGTTCTAGTATGTGGTGTCCTGAAAATATAGGGACATGGTGGTAACCAGCACCCTCCAAAAACATCTCATTTTCCACTCTATTTAGTACTCAGTACTTCTAAAAAGTATTGGTAACAACACCCTCTGCTTTTTTTTTTTTCTTTTTCTTTTTTTTTCTTTTTTTTTCCCCCCTTCTTGTTTTTCATTGGAGTAATAGAATTACTTTGGGGAAAAACAAATATCATAACTTATCTTGAGGAGGATTCTTTCTCAAGGGGAAAACCTTGCTAAGTTCATGAACTCCTTCCAACAGTAGGATTATGATCTTGCTGGGCCAGATTTATCAAAGACATTATTCCATTAGTGAAGATGAGAAAGTGAACAGTGTTTCAGTGCTGCTGAGTCTTTACAAGCTCCTGATTTGAATGCTTGCAGGAACAGGAATTTTGGCTCATGAAATATGGGGAACATGTCAGTGCCTCTGCCAAGCAGCATGGCTGTGCATTTCAGCTGGAAAAGAAATGCCAGATACTAGGATGAGTCTGGGAGTCAGCAAATAAATATTTGGATTGGCCATGTCTTTAAAATGCATTTCAATTGATTTTATTAAGGCTGGCATCCTTCCAGAACTGCTGAACAAACACTTTGGGATCCAATCCTTCATCATTGAGATAAATGCCAAAATTCTGGTTGACTTCAAAGGGAGCAGAATTAAGATCTCAGTCCCCAAAAGACATGGTGTGATTTTTATCTCCTGAACAGGAGGATCACGGGGAAGGCTTTGTTTGACAGGCAGGGATCAGGACCTGCAGGGAGGTGGATGATTCCTCAGTGTCCCAGTCACTGGAGGCACTTGGAGCCTGGTTTTAAAGATATTTTCTCTCTTTAAATGTCTGGTTAAGCAGTCAGGATGTAACAGCTTGCACTGAACAAGAAAACTCCTTCAGTGATCCAATTGTCCAAATTATTGCTTGCTTCAGTGTTTTTTAATCTTGTTCTCCAGCTGGAGTTGCTGACATGGAACAGTGAATGTCCTACAGTGGAGGCAAGGAATAAACACAGCAAGGTTGGCAGAGAAGGAAATACCTTTTCCTATTAGGGCAGGAAATACCTTGTATTAGGGTCACTGAATGGCTGGAAAAGCAAAACAACCTCTTGATGTAGAACATTTATGTGTCAAGGCAAAGCTGCAAAATTTGGGGTGTCTGGAGCTCACTCATTTACTCTGAGACTCTGACTACACAGCTCCATCCTCAGTCATCCCCTTTTTGCCTTTTAGGACTGGTGTTGGATTCTCTTTGGGTTTTGTTCCTCCCAGGTCACTTTCCCACTCTATTTCCCAGTGCCAATCCCTCCAGGGAGGTTTGGGGCTGGAATTCAGCAGGGGACTGGAGGGGATTGAGTGGTCAGGCCAAAATGAGGAGTGTGAGCTCAGAGATATGGTGGGGATTAGTGGATGGTTTGATGGAAACTGTTTTGCTGTTGATAGCTGGATGCTTCTCTTATTCCAAGCAGTTTTTCATTCGTCTTGAGACTCCTGGCTGTAAAACATTTTCTGGAAAATTTTAGATAAAAAGCCTGAATAGAGCTCTTTTTAACTTTCTCCTTCCAAATTTTCCACGTCTCCTCTCCCATCCTGTGTCTCACTTTCTCTTCTGAGTCAATGATGGCAGCTATGCCCATTTACAATTTTCTAATTTAAACATAATTTTCTTGCATTATGCCAAGCCAGGCACCAGGATATTTTTAAGTTGCACTGATTGAGATCATTATTTTTCTTTCTGCACGTTACTGTTCATTACTCAGTTCATACATGGAAGAAATTATTCACTTAAGACTCATGGATTAACTCTATTATAAAACATTTAGGAGCAGTTTTAACATTAGTAACAATAGTTAGGTCTCCCACACTCAATAATCTGTTTATTTTCTTGCATTTCAAAGTCAGAATATACAGATATTTGTGGGGAGGATGTGTGCAGCATCCCAAGACCCAACTCATAGACAAAGGTTTCTCCTTTTGATGGGTGGCTTCTTTCTAGTTCAACAAATAAACAAAAAATTAAGAAGTTTTCCTTTGAGCCAGAGATGGGAATTTCATTCAGCTGTGGAGACAGCTGATGTGCCTTGGGGCAAAATATGGGAAGAAACAGATGGCCATAAAAGGAGAAGCACTGGGGAATAAAATAATTGAAAATTCCAAGCAAGACTTTATAAATAAAATCTGTGGAAGCTTACTGTACATAAACAGAAATCCAAGGTAGGAATCCTGCGTGCCATGGAGAATCTTAAAGGGACAACCCAGGTAATTTGCTGGGTTTACATTCACAGCCTTGGTTTGGGCTTTGTGCTCCTTGGAAAATTTTGCCATATTCCATGGGGATATGCACATCATGTAAATGAAAAGTATTTTATTTTAAATTGAACCTTACCTGCATTTGTCTGCAGAATGTTTTGACTGCGTTTGTTAGAGTGTTTTCTGCTCATAAAAATTAATAACAGCGCAAGTCAAAACATTTAAAAATTCAAATTGGCATTGAAGTGTTGTGAACTCCCTTTGAATTTTGCAAATTCCTCAAACACATTCTCTGTGGACTTTATAATGTCTGCAATTATAAATATTTCCTCTTAGGCAAGGGAATAATTCTTCAGGATTAAATAACTGACTGTTCAGACTTTCTCTTCTGGCTCTTGGTGAACACTTGAGTGCAGCCAACCCAGATCATTTTATGATTCTGTGATCTTGGTTATGATTTAAATTATTATATTTGAGAAGTCTTATTTGGGTGTAATTTGGACATCCCTGTGGGTCCCTTCCAACTAGGAATATTCTGTGATCCTTGAGCACTGTGACAAGCCACTACAGTCTGTTGGGGTTGTGTGTCTGTCTGTCCTAAATTTAAATTTATGTGCTGTCAAAAAGGTATTCTCCAGAAACTGAACTTTTGTTCACTCACTGAGGGGGGAAAAAACCCCTCCTTACCTTATATGTGTAAGTCAGCATAAAACATTGCATTTTGGCTTCCTTTCAAGAAATCCTCTTTATTTCTTGGTTGGTTGTTTCTTTTCAGTGTCTCTGAACAAGGCAAATGCTGATTAAAGGAGCACTGAACTCATATCAAAGGCACAGAACCATTTCCAGGGACGTTTCTTCATTTTTATGTTGTAAGAATAATTATAACAAGTTTGATTTGCAACTGCTGCCAGAGCAACTGTTGCAGCCTAGTCAACTTGGAGAAGGTTAAAAATACGGTGGGATAAGCCTGGGCTTCAGCCAGGGAGAAAAATTCTGTTCCTACTTGCCCAGCATGAAGTGCAGAGTTCTCTCCTGCCCCTCTTCCCCTGCTCCCCCCTCGTAGCCACGAGCACTCTGTCATGTTGACACTGGCACTGGAGCTGTCTTGCTTTGAGTTTGAAAGAAGCACTTTTATCATTTCTAATACACAGCCTAGGGCCAAAACAGACAAAGCAATTTGGAAGGATGAGGTTCAGCAGGAGGCTGGAATTCCCATTGTGCAGCCCTTTGGGAATAGGAGGCTGGAGCAGTTTTTTTATCAGAGTGATAAAAACTGCCCTGCTTGGTCAGCTGAGCTCCACTGGGGTGGGGACGAGCTCGTGGCATGAGCACAGCAAGTGTGATCTGGTTTGTTAGAGCTATTAGAATTAACCCATCTCATTTAATCCCATTCTTAGACTTCAAAAATCATAATATTCCCATAGATTTCAGTATTTGAGATTCACTTATTTTGTTTAATCTGGCTCCCTAACTTCAAAATCATAATATTCCCATATATCCCAATATTTGATATTCCATTATTTTGTTTAATCTGGTTCTTAAACTTTAAAAATCATAATATTCTCATCTATCCCAGTATTTCTCAAAGATGCTGGTCCACATCATTGTTTTGATCCTTCCAGAGGAAAAATTAATTGTTCAGGCAAATGTGCCACCAGTGCTGAAGGTGACTTTACTGGTCCTGGAGGATCTTGGTGTGGCACTGAAGTTTTTCATCTCCAGGATTTTCTCTTTCATTCACCCCATATGGCACCATCCCCATAGTTTTTCTCTCCAAGGTTTTACCCACGTTTTGCACCAAGGATTTTTTAATCCAACACCTCTTTGTCCTTTATGGTGTCAGTCACCATAGGCTTGTCCATGTTGTGATCCGTGCATCTTGTGCCGAAACTCTCAGCTTGTCTTAAAAATGATTTTACTTTCTTTCAGTCTCCTTTTGACTTCTCTTCCCCAGTGCTGTCAGCGTTCTGATACCTTCCTTCTCCTGCAGGATGTTTCCACTCTGCGGTGCTTGTAGAGCCCAGTCAATAAATTTTTCATCTCAGTTTTTATGAAAAAGTCTAATAAATCTCCTTTAACTCATTTTTCAGAGAGCTGTCACCAATAATCAGACAATCTAAACACATTTGTCCTTCAGTCTCACTGCTGTATGATTTCATCAGTTCAGGTGCTGCCCTTTCTGGAGATGCTTCTAATTTCCTTTTTTTTATGGACTGTAAATCAAAGTGACACCACCATTTTCTCAGAGTAAGAAAAATTCCATTTATTAAAGTAATTGTGCCATAGTGAATAAGTGAAGGAACAGAATTGTGTCCCATTATCCTGCTGATCTGATGTCCTTTGAGTTCTTTTACAAACACGAAGAAATGGAAGACATAGCCATTCCCCATTGTCTTTTAGTAACCCTTGACTCACTGCATAGTTTTCCATGTTTTTATGGCACTTTTTATCTTTTTATGGCACTTTTTATCTTTTCTAATTATAATAACTTATAACTTCTTCTGCCTTTCAAATGATTTGTTGGAGTTTGACTTCTTTCTTCGTGTTAACAGCAATGCCAGAATTTAAAAACCGGGGGGATCCCAATGAAATAATGAAATAATGGGATGTGCCTGCCCAGCTTTGTACTTGGGGCTCCATATGAATTTCATTTCTCCTTGGTGTGGGAAAAGTTCTAGTCTGGAGATAAATCCCTTTTTGATTGGCTGCTCTAAATAAAGCAAATAGCAATTGTCTCTAAACTAATGGCACTTGATGTTATCACTGCCCCAGATTAGAATTTGGAGACATTGATGGAGATAAATAATTGCTTTTATTGAACCTGATCTTTTAGGGTTTTTTGCATGTGAAAAATAAATCCTCCTCAGTTCTCCAACAGGGCATGAAGCCTAGACGTGGTTTTTTGTTCAGAAGGCATGAAGTTTAAAGTAAGTTTAAATTTTATATTAAATGTATTTTTATATATTAGTTAAGAATCTTGTAAAATAAATTATTTGTATCATGTGCAAGGCTTAACATTCTCCAGAATGCAAAATTAAGCTGAAGGGAAGAGCAGCTATTTCCATATAAATATAAAAACTCCAACAGTATCAATCCACTTTTGGGTCATACCATGCTCCCAATGAGACAGAGAGATCCAAACCAGTAAGGTTTGCATGCTAATTTATATATTATATCTTATTTAGTTTAATATTTTGCTGGTTGTGTGATACAAACCCAGCTTTGTGAAGCAGGAAGCGTTTTTGGCTGGTTTGGAACACAGATTAGAAACCTTGCTAGAATATTTTAGAAAGAATCCTGCTACCTGCTCCATCTTTTTAGAAATGGAGACACCAGTTTGAATTCCTGTCCCAGTTTGATCTGTGGTTCCCACTGATGTCCTCAGCTTAGAGATCTCTCCAAGCCATTCCTAAACACAAAATCCCTCCAGACATCCCTGGCAGTGCTGGGGATTTATATGGAAGTATCCACTCTTCCCTTCAGCCTAGTTTTGCATTCTGGAGAATTTTAAGCTTTGCACCTGAACAAAAACTACGTCTAGGCTCCCTGTCTCGTTAAGGAACTGAGGAAGATTTATTTTTCACCAGCAAAAAACCCTAAAAGATGAGGTTCAATAAAAGAAATTATTTCTCTCCATCCATGTCTCCAAGAAGTTCCACTGCTCATTTGTGAGCTCCTGCTCACAGCTGCCTGGTGCCACCAGCTCTGCGGCCAACCTGACCGAGGGGGAGTTCTTAGATGGGGAAAAAAGGGGTGGAAAAACCACTTTGGAGAAGTGCTTGACCTGTGTGGAAGAGGCAGTGCAGATGTGTTGTAATGCCCTTCCCCCTGAGCAGACATGACTAAACAGACTTCGTCTGCTCCCAACAATTAAGGAGTTTGCCAGGGTGTGCAGGGCCCCGTGCAAGTTCCAGCTTGCTCCCAACTGGGAGAGGAGTTTCTCAGTTTGTTCACAAATGTTTTAGCTGTTCATGGCCTCTTCATTTTGGGGTTTGCTCAAGAACTTTAGTTTTTCATGGAACACCTTATTCTTCCCTTCAAGCCTCTGGATTTTTGAATTCCCTGGAAGCGGTGCTTTGTACGGCCCAAAAGCAGGCCTTGCTTTAGATGAAAACAAAATCAGAAATTCCAGTGCTGTTTATTCATGACCACAACAACTTTCTGTCATCATGACTCACAGAAAGACCCTGAGAACCTCTGCTCAGATCCTTATTTTCTGTGGAGGCTCCTGAGTGTGAGTGTCAGCTCTGCCATGACATCCTCAGGGTGCAGGCTGAGGCCTGCAGCTGATGGCAGGGGCAGCTTCTGGCATCATTAATCCGAGAAGGAACAGGGAAATCACTAATTAAAGCTCAGACAGAAACAAATGAGATTTTTCATGCTGGATGGGGTGATCACCTGGCTCCCCTGGCACTGAGGGTGTGGTTTGGAAGCAATCCCTGTTGTGCTGGAGAATCCTTCACCACCTCTGAGGAAGGCTCACAAACTGGACACACACAGAGGAATTCTGACAAGGACTTCATGCTCTCATAGCCCCCGTTCTCTCTGGTAATTGAGAAGTTTTCTGAAGCGAGTCTGAAGTCCTGACTGCTCTTCATCGCAGAAAATGAAGCGTGCAGATGCAAGCCTGAGATAGGATTGTTAAAGGCTGGATGGTTTTTAGCCCCTCAGTATTGCTGATTAATGTTATGGAACTTTTTTTGGTTGTTGTTGGGATTTCACTGGGGCTGCACAAAGGGATACAAAAGTTTCCATGAGCATTTCCTTCCTCACATCACCAAAGTCGCTCTGAACAATGTTTAAGTATCAGATCGGTAGGAAATGAGTACATCACACTAGGACAGCTTCATTTAGTCCTTCAGGAAACTTTTAAACTAGAAAACAGCTCCTTGACTTTCAAAACAAGAATTATAAAGCATGATTTTGTTCTAATTATAGATAATTTATTTATTAAAATAATCAAGCAGTATTTGGTTAAATATTTTAATTTGCTGTGTAGGTTTTTCAGCTGGAAATGGAGCTTCACTGCAATGAAGTGAGCAGCACATGAAAAAGAAATGCCACCCCTCTTTCCCATAGCAATCCCCCCTTTGCCACCAAGAAATAAGCTTTAAAATCAGAAAGATTCAGTTAGGATGCTAAACCCACTGAAGGATTAAATTGTCCATGACAAATATGACTAATTCATCTGAGTAACATCATAAGCTGAATTTGTTTAATGGCCTACATTGTTAAATTGCTAGTTTGTCTTAGAGAAGGAAGAAATTGCTTTTTGAAAGGAGGTTATTCCTTTAGGCGAATATGTGAGCAGGAAGATTCTTAAAGCTTGCTTTATCTTAAAGAGGGCACTGATAGAGCTCTGATTTGTAAAAATCACCACTGTAAACAAGTTTATTCTCTCCCCTTATAACTGTGTGTGTCTGCAATAATTTACCAAGGTTTCCTGTGCCAAGTGTTGGTGACTACAAACTTTTATCTGTGGAAGAAATAGCTCATGACTTCAAAGATGAAGGAAAACTTCCTCTAATCTTCATAATGCAACTAAACTACATTAAATGTTGTGCAGAGGGGCAAGGGAGAATGTCTCTAATTCAGATTTATCTCATTAGAGAAATTTTTCTGCTACCTGCAATAAAAAATAAAATGGGGAAAACCAGCCATCCCTGATGTGGAGGAAATCAAAACCTCAGATTTTAGTTGCAATATAAAATTTTATACAGTACTGAGGACAAAGAACTGCTTCAGCAGGATAATGATGCTTTTATTTATCACACCAGAAGAGAAATATGAGAGGTACATAACTACTCTTAAATAAATTTTGTGCTAAAGTAGTAGCACTTGAAAGGTTAATGCAGGAGAGGGGGACTGAAAATACAAAATTGACTTTTCTGAGCTCCCAGTGAGGATGTTTGGGTGGAGTCCTGCTCCTGGGAAAACCATAGATTGTGTTACATGTCTTTGGTGGGGTTGTTTGGGTTGGGGTTTGGGTTTTTTTGAAGTCTCTGCATTACACAAGAGTTGAATGCAGTGCTGGCACTTGGCAAGAATGTTCCATTGAGCCAGAAAAAGGGATATGAAGATTTGATGTGGAATCAGACAGGCTGAGAATGACGTGATTCCAGGGGGAGCTGAGGTTGGGATGCAGCTCCCAGCATCCCTGGAAGTGCCCAAGGCCAGGTTGGACAGGGCTTGGAGCAGCCTGGGACAGTGGGAGGTGTCCCTGCCCATGGCAGGTGTGGCACTGGGTGGGCTTTAAGGTCCCTCCCAACCCAAACCAGTCTGGGATTCTGTGATCCCACAACTGTAATATGATTTTAAATGTTTAGGAAAGAGTATAAACCTGGTTTTGAAGGAATTTTTTTTTTTTTTGGCACCTGTGAGTGAAAGTGTCACTCATGGCATATTCTGTTCTCCAAGAGCTGCTGGAGCCTGTTCCTCCTGGCACCAAAAGGAGCTGGAATGGCAGTTTTGTGCTGGGTGCTCTGGGATATATATATTCCAGGCTCATAGAGCCTGGAATCCCTGGCTTGTGCATCCTGCTGGGAATGCCAGCATGAGAGGGATAGCCCTGAGGGCCCTGCAGTGTTTGACCATTTTCTGTTTGAATTAAAACCCTTAATTGTTCAAAATTATTCAAAACAACCTCATAAGTGTATTCCAGGGGAAGAAGAGGTGAAGTGACAAAATGAGATATTTAGCGTAATGGAGATTCAGTGCTGTGAAGAAGTAAAGTTTGCTCTCATAGTACAGGAGATCTGTTGTTTAAGATGAATTTTATGAAAAATCTATTGAACATCCTACTTCTGTATTCCCATTTTGAAACCACGCTCTATTTGCTGCCTGCCATCAAATTGTTAAAGTGGCTTCTCACTCTGTCACTCTCAGCTGGACTCATGCATTCTTTGTGATCCCAAAAATTCAGGGAATTGCAGTCACAGAACAGGCCAAAAGATGAAAGTCACCCCAGATGGGAGGGAAAAGGGAATTCTGAGCCAAAACAAGCTGTTTGCCTTGTAAGCAACTGGGAGCCTCTGCTGGAGCACATCTGGGACATCCCTGGAGCTCCAGAGCTCAGTGGGGTGCTCGTGGGGCTGGGATCCATGGAAGGGCTGCAGCTGGGCTTTGCTAAGCCTGACTGGGCTGAATAAACCTGGAATAACAGCATTGCTTTGTAGCTGCTCAGACTGCAGGGGCTGTGTTTGGTCCTCTTTTTCCAAGCACAGCTGGGGAAGTGCAGCAGGGTGGGCTTGATGTGGGATCACTGAACGATTTGCTGCCCTCAGATTGTGTTAATCATATTAATTGTGTTAATTTTTTCTGCCAAATGTTATTTTCTGATAATGGGAATTGAGCTGAAAAGCATCCCTGTTGTTAGGTTAGGAATTATTTAGAATAATGCACATTTTGCTTGTGTTTGCCAGCTGCACTTTGTGAGGATGGAGTGTGGTTGGGGTGGTCGTGGACTCTTCCAGCAGCTTTGGGATAAGGTTCACCCTCCATCAGGAGCTTGGGAAAACTTTGCTTTGTTCCTGGGAATGAAAAACCAACAGTAGAGCAAGTGGGCGCCCACTTCATTACAGCAGCTCCAGATAAAAATCAGGAATTAAATAAGATTTGATAGCTGGGACACAACTACTTGCAGACAATCTGTTAGTCCAGCAGATGTTGAAATTCTGTGGTCAGAAAATCAAAAGCAATTTTGAAAGGGCTTGCAGAATCCGGATCCCTGCAAGACCCTCCAGGCCCATAATCTCTGCACGGTCTCATCAGAATTCTTGTTTATTCAGTTGTTTCTGTATTAATTGAAGTGTTACAGGGATAAATCTGACACTTGCACAAGTTTTCAGCTGGATATGGGTTGGACATATGGTTTTAAATCAGTACATAAGTTTTTGGGTGAAGTTGAGGCTGCCTCTGTTGTTTATTGTTAATTTATTGTTTGTTAATTTATTGTTAATTTATTGCATGGGCCTAGCAAATGTTTCCAGAGTAAGGCAAGGTGCTTTCAGAGGTCTCTCACTGCTGAGGCACCTTCTGCCTTTTCAGGTTTTTCTGTCCATTTGAAACAAAACCAAACCAGAAACCTGATCTGCCTGTTCTGTTTCCAGAACATTGTTACCTTACCTTTAATTACTGATTTTTCCTCTTTGTGCTTTTATACCAGTACTTGCAATTTTCTGGGTAATATTATTTTGATAAACCTGATGGGAAAAGTGACAGGATTAATCAGGAGGGAAACTGGCACCTAAGATTTTAATACAAATGGATTTATCTTCCCTGAGTTTCTGAAGTATATAACATGAAATAAATCTGATAATGCAGTATCCTCTGAGCATTTAACACTGCAAGCCGTGTTCTTTTGTTCCCTCAGTTTATATTTTATTATTTTAGGAATTATCTTAGTTTCTAACTATATGAAGAGCATTCCTCTTGGAGGAGAGAGGAGAAAGTTTTCCCCACCTTCTTGCTGCCTCCTCCACAAGATAGAAATGTTGTGTACACACCACATGTATCTCCATGGAAGCAATGATGAGATTAATGAGATCACTGGGTAAATCAAAGTTTTAATGAATTAATATTTTGATTGCATTTCAAGTTTTCTGTTACTTATGTGTTACAGTCAGTGCATGAGAGAAGTCTGGTTATACTAAAGCTGTGCACAAAATTCACATGGAAGATGACATAACTGCATGTGGGACGTGTCAATTTTTTCTGCCAAATGTTATTTTCTGATAATGGGAATTGAGCTGAAAAGGATCCCTGTTGTTGGGTTTGGGATTATTTAGAGTAATAATATAATTTGCTTGTGTTTGCCAGCTGCACTTTGTGAGGATGGAGTGTGGTTGATCAAACATGAAAATGCTGAAACTTGACTCATATCTGGGTTAGGTGACCTTCCAATGGTACTTTTTATTGTTATGGGAATCTCTGTCTCATCTGAAAATGATCTGTGCTCTTTAATCAGTCACTAAAGCCTCAAGGATTTCTATGATTTTTCCTTCCCCTTGTAGAATTTGGGAGTTTTTTGAAAAGACAAGGAAGATTTTGCCAGTTCTCAGGAACAGTGTCCCTTCATGATCTGGTTTGCAAATGTCAGTGCAAGTTCCTTCTCCCATCCCAAATCTCTGATTCCATGGGGAGTGGTGGGATTGTTCCTCCCCACAGCAATGTGTGCCCTGCCTGCCCAGCCAGCTGGGATTTCTTTGGAATGAATGAGAATTGGCTGTTTTTTAGGTGAACAGAACTGTAGAATTCAGCATCTTTAAGCTTTTGGAAAGACTGGGTGAGTGTGCTGGTCTTGCCAGGAGGGTGTTGCCCTGTGAGGAGCTGTAAAGGAGCATTGTGAGAATGATGATGGTGAGGATGATGATGGTAAAAAAAGACATATTTATGGGTATGTGGTAGCTATGGGCTAATTAGATAATTTAATCTCATATTTAGATGTAAAAACACTGGAGCAGGGTACTTGGAGAGGCTGTGAAATCTCGGAAATGTTTAAAACTCAGGTGGACAAATCATTCTGGAATTGTGTGGTGATTCTATGGGCAGGAGCCTGAACACCCTGAGGTTGTTGGCCCTGCTTTGGGTGAAGGATGGGCAAAATGATTTCCTGAGGTGTCTCGAGCTCAGGGATTCTGTGCCCCCATGTTAGAGTCTCCCTTAAGTCCCATCTTTTGTAATGTCTTGGTTGTTTCTGGATTGCTTATTCCTGCAGTTCACTGGTGGAGTTAAGCTGCTGCTCTGTGCAGACAGAAAAATGGATACTTAAAAAGAACCAGTAACCACCAACTGTTTGATTGTTCTGACCTGAAAGTTCATTTTTGACAGCAGTTCTGCATCACCTGGGAGTTAAAGAGATGCAGTGGGACGTGGCAAATGATGGATTTACAGCAAAACAAAATCTGGGCAGTTGGAGTGGCACAGACCCGGGTGTACAAATGGTTTAATTATTCCAAGATCCATTTATGTATCCAATCCACATTTCCTCTACAAGCCTTGAAAGCAAACTTGCCTTTATATCTGTGTTTTCAATTTTTTTTGCACGATTTATAAATGTGATGAATATAAAGTTACGGTTTTATTTCTCATTTACGACCTGGGCACATGAAAGGGGGAAGGTGGTAGAAGAATTCAAATATACACTGTGATATACTGCAATGTTTTATTTCCATTTCAGTCAAAGGCTTTCTATGAGATTTAATCATTCCTATGACAGAATTTCCATTAATTGTGCCTTCCTTCAAACATTCTCCTTGGATAGCTGCCTGTTGGTGCTAGTAAAATAAAGTTGAAAATCCCGCACAAAACAGAATAATGGCAATCATCAAACGTGCTTGGGGGGGTGTTTATTTATTTTCCTGCTTGTTGGCAGTTTTTGGGAGCCTGAAGAAAAGGCTGAGTAGTAGAAAGTCTCCACTTAGAGGAGACTGTGCCCTGAAAAATTCCCTTTTCAGCTCCAAGCATCTCCAGACAGGAGAGAAATTGGGTTTGTGTTTGCTGCTTCTGTGCTTTGGGACCTTTTTTCCCTCATAAAACAAGAAACAATGGAAGGAAATCTGTCTGAGGCATTTTTATACCAGAAAAACCCTTGTGTGCATTTTTTGTTTGTTTCTTTGTTTTTGGTATTGTTTCATTAATGGTTAGTTGTGACCAAAAAAAAAAAAAATCCTTTTTGTGAATCTTTTCATGTCATTTTCTGATGAATACCTGGGAAAACTGCTCTGAACCCAGAAGGGACTAATTACTGCTTGGTGCCACTGTTTGTATATCTCCTTGGAACTGGAGATATTAAAAAGACTTTCTAGCTAAAAGTTTAATTGTAAATAAATATTTCCTGTGTTGTTTACTTGCCTTTTTCTGTGTTGGTCTTAAAAATAGCTTTCAAAGTCCTTAAGATGCCAGTTCTACAAGATATTTAGGCCTTAAGGTCCCTTCCAACCCAAACCATTCTCTGCTTTTAAGCATTGTACATGCATTTTAAAATTTTTTGTACAAGAGGAACTTGTGGAAGAGTTGCTGTTTGTTGAGGTTAAAATGAGAATTCCCCATCACCCTGATCTTGCAAGCTGTGGCTGTGGGCTGAAAATACAGAATTTTGGAAAGGCTATGAGGGCAAAACAAGCAGCAGTCAGAGCCACCAGCATTGAAACCCCACCTCCACCCCCCAAAAAAAACCCCATATTTGAGGTTGATGGACTTGATTTTATTGCAAGATAGTGAAGGGAAGGCTGTGGGGGCAGGCACAGAAAAAGAGAATTTGTGGAGGTACAAAGGATTCCAGGGATTTGTCAGGCAGGTCAGCTAGCTGGGATAAGGCCACTGTGTGCAGGGATCTGGAGAAATTACCCACCCTTTTCTCCACCTACTGCCTAAATAAAGCAGCTTGAAGAAAGAAATGCAGTTTTTACAAGCCTTGAATTTGATTTTTTTGGGGGGTTAATTTCTCTGTGTGTGTTTAAGTTTGGAATCTGTGAGGGAAGAAGTATCTGATAGTTAATTATTCAGATTATGGCCTGATTCTGGGTATAGTTGAATTTGAAGAAGTTAGAAGGTCGTTTTGAAAAAAAAACTTGGGAGAATGAGTGTAGGATGAGGTCTTGCAGTGGGAGCACAGGTGGATCCTTGTTGGAATGCATTCTCCAGCCACAGATAACCACAGGAGAAGTCATAAAATGGGAAAATAATAAAGCCTGGGTGGGTGAGCCCCAGTTTTGGAGCTGTTGTTGTGGAAGTTCAGTTTGCAGGTACCAGTTGTTAATGTGGTTGGGAGGAAGTGCAAAACTCTCAGTTCCTTTGGATTTATTGACTGTGCAGTCTGGATCTCTGGAAAATCAATCGCTTGTAATTTGCAGGCTTTATCCCCCTCACTCTTCCTATTATTATTTATTATTTATGTATTATTTATCATTTGTTTATTATTTATTCTTGGATGATGGACAGCAAGGAATGTCCTGAGCAGGCCCTAAGCAAAGCAAAATCTCCCCTTGTGCACAAAATTCACATGGAAGATGACATAACTGCATGTGGGACGTGTCAATTTTTTCTGCCAAATGTTATTTTCTGATAATGGGAATTGAGCTGAAAGGGATCCCTGTTGTTGTGTTTGGAATTATTTAGAATAATGCATAATTTGCTTGTTTTAGTTAATTTTAGCAGAGCACTGCTACTCTTGGGTGTTCACCTGGGGCTTTTTCCCTGGGGTGAAGGTGGATGGGGAGGGAGCTGTTGGATGTGGAAAACGTTCAGAGTGTGCTTGCTTTGGAGGAGATGAGGGAAGGGCTCCCTGTGCAGAGGGAGGGGATGAGAGGAGGCTGCTGAACTTGATAATTATCCCCCTCAGTCTGTCTGCACAGGCTGCAGGTCGGGACTTGCAGGGATTTCATGAATTTCAAGGTGCAGTTTGGGTTTTGGTGCTGTTGCTGAGATGCAGGGATGGAGCAGGTCCCACAGGTGTTGATGCAGCCTGCTCTGGCCAGGTCACTCCTGCACATTCAGCCACACATCCACACACCTAGGGGTGTTTAGCCAAATATCCACATTGTAAAGTGATTTAGGCTGCCCAAAACCCTCATGTGTCTTCTCTGTGGTAAGGAAAAGAGCTAGAACATGATTTACCTCATATCCATCAGAAAAATCATTTTATTGCTGTAAAATAGCAAAAAGTTGCTTGAATGTGTTCTCTTTTTATTAAAAATCTTGATTGTTTCTAAATCATAGACTGAGACTTGATAATTACTCTGTGAGGTTGTGTTCCCATGTGATCCTCAGCTGTGCTGTTTGACTGACTGATGAAACATTTCATTCTCAGCCTTCAGAATTTTACTCTTTACCCCCTCGCCATATGTGAAGCATTTATAACACAGCGAGTCCTGTGGTTTGCCTAAAAAAAAAAATCTCCTCCAGGTCCTCCTGAGCAGCGTGTTTTGGTCCATGTGTCTGTAAATTCATCTCAGTTGTGTGTAGAAAACAACACGTGTGGGGCTTGGTTGGTTGGTTGGCAGTTTGGAGGCAAGAAAACTTCTCAGAATCCCCTCAGGGTCCATTTCTATTCTTGCAAGTTTATTTATAAGATAAACAGTCGTTATCTGTTTGAATCACAGATGTTAATTTGAAGCTGCAAAGCCTGGGTAGGTGAGCACCAATTTTGGAGTTGTTGTTGTGGAAGTTCAGTTTGCAGGTACCAGTTGTTAATGTGGTTGGGAGGAAATGCAAAGCTCTCAATTCCACTGGATTTATTGAATGCACAGTCTGGAGCTGTGGAAAATCAATCACTGGGAATTTGAGGGCTCTGTCCCCCTCACTTTTCCTATTATTGACAAAAATAATGGTTGGACTTGAAAGAAAGCAAGTGTGAGAATCCTTCTCCTCTCCTGAATAGCCACAATTTGCATGTGAAATTTAAGAAGCTCTCCAAAGGAGTTTGACTCTAAAAGCAGGTATTTGAAGGAACAGGTGCATTCAGATAATCTGCCCAGGTTTGTGCAGGTGGGGTGGGGCTGACAGCTGCTTCATTATCTCCCCATTTTCTGACTTCTCCTGTCTTTGCCTGTAGCTGTGTTTGGGTTTGCCTCACACAGGTGTGCTGCAGGACAGGGGAGACGTGAAAAAAATCCAAATTCACAGCTTGGTTTGGAAGTCAGACTCTTTTGACAGTCATTTCACACATTGTCTTTCTTGGCTTTCTGTATTTTGTTTCCTCTCTTAAAAGGTTCGATCTTTGGAAGTAATCCCCAGAGTTTGCATAGTCATCATCTATTAAAGTGTAAATGTCTTTTTTTGAAAGCATCTATTGCTCTTAGTCAGGAGCCTGTGATAATTTAGCTGTCAGTATTTCACACAACTTCCTTTGCACAATCCCATGGAGCTCATTTTCTTGAAGGTAGTTTGCAATTGTTAACTTCTGTATTGAATTTTTCCCTTTTGTTTTGTGTTTTCCTCTTCCCTCTGCATGTACTTGGTTAAGATACCACTACTTTGTTCTTTATAAACCTTTGTAAATTGGACACGGAATGCTCTGCTGGAATTTTGGAAGTGTCCAAGGCCAAGTTGAATTGGGGATAGTGGAAGGTGTCCCTGCCCATGGAATAAAAGGAGCTGTGAGTCCCTTTCATCCCAAGCCATTCTATGGTTTCATGGTTCTGACTGCTCCGAGATTGCATGAAGTGTAAACTGTCCTATAAAACTCTCTGTTCTCATGGAGGGAAAATACTTTCCAAACATCTAGAAATCATCCTCCTCAACCCAGGATGTTTGAGCGTTGGTTAAATACCTGAGAACCTCATTTTCAGTGTTGTGAATTTTTTTTTTTTTTTTTTTTTTTTNTTTTTTTTTTTTTTTTTTTTTTTAAGCCTCCTTTCTGTTAAAAGCTTCCTAGAAAAGAGCTGTGCTTTAGATAGGAGAGAATTTCCTTGTCAGGGCTGCAGTCTGTGGGCTTTGTGTTCAGGCTCTGGGCTAGGGGGACTGTCTGAACTCGGGATTTCTGCTTTTCTCTGCCTTGAATCATACCCTAAACTCTATTTAAAGATTTTGGGTTTTGTATTTTATTTTCCACATCCCTGACCCTGACTGGTGAGCTGGACATTTGTGTTTGCTTTGGCAAGCTCCAGGCTGCTCATCTAGGGCAGGATGAAAACTCTTTTTTTTCCCTTTGTAAACAAACTGTTCCTCCAGTATTTTCCATAAGGATTTACACCACCATTTTGTGCCGCTTCTAGGAATGGAGCAAATCTTGCCATTCAGAGTTTTCCTTTCACACAGCTCCTAGCACTGCAGAGAAATGTTTGATTTTCTGTGTTTCCTTAGGTGGGATTGGAAGAGCTTTCCTCAGAACATTTTTAAATTCCAGAAATGGTCGGCGGTTTTTTTTTTCCTGTAAGGGTTTATTAAAGCTATAGGTCAATAGGCATTGTTGCCTGTCTAGAAAAGGGGTTATTTGTATTTTTTATTTGTCTACCCAGTGCAGTGAGAACAGTGCCCCATTGTCCCAGGCACTGCGTGCATGTAAAACACTGCTTTGTGCCCTGAAGAATTTACAGCCTAAATAACTGTTCATGCTCTGCTGCCAGGGGGGTTTGATATATTTTAGTGGTCAGGATGTAAAATGAGAGAATAACTCAGCTGGCCACTTGATGCCAACACACAAGTTGTGTTTTGGAACAGAGGAACTGAATTTTATTTCCCCTGGGACACAGAAATTCTGCTGCTCCTTTGGTCAGGTCGTGGCCAGCCAGGGATTTCTGGGAGCTGTGTGCTCTGGAAAAATGGCATTTCTGTGCTCTCATCCAAACCACTTGTCATGTGTCATCTGCAGCACTCCACAAGTCTTGCAGATTATTCAGGCAAGTTTGAAATGCTCCCAGTCACAGACACAGTTTTATGTATTTTACACTTGATGTTATTGGTATTAAATCCAGCTATTGGTATTAAATCTCAGCTGAGTACCCATGTTAGTCCTGAGCTCAAACCCTGCCAGGTGGAAAGAGGGTCTTTGCCATGAGCTAAACCTCTAAAATACCAGCAGAAGTGTTTCAGGAGCATCCCTGATTCTCAGGAAGAAAAAGCTTGGAGGATGTATTGAGAATATGTTCTCCCCCCAAGGAGCTCTGCAGATCCCTGCTCTGAATTTCTGCCACTCCACCTCAGTGTGTTCACAAGGACACCTCGATATTCTGTGAAAATATTCACTTTTTCCCCACTCTGTAACCACTTACTGGCCAAGGACAAGTCAGAAAATAAAGCTACAATTGTTATGCTGCAGAAAAAAATGGTTTAGGTTAATTCTTTTCTAAGCAGTAGAAAGGTACAAATTTCCATATAACTTCTTGTCCTTAAGCTTCTGTTTATGAGATCTAATATTTAAGTGTAAAATGACCAATTAATTCTTCATGAATGTCTAGATTTTTTTTTTGCAGTGTTTAGTTAAATGAGCTGTTTATTAGAAGTGATTACTCAGGTGAAGTGCATGCCAGTGAGTCAGCAAAGCAACCCAGAATGTCTGGGGTTTGATCTGAGCCTTAGTGGAAATGACAATAAATAGCAAATGGTCAAATTTATTTATCATCTCTAAAAGGCAATAAATACCAAATAGCCAAAGTGGCAAATGCTGCAAAGTAGATGTTAAAAATATCCCCAAGATGACAAATTATTATTGGTGTGTAGGTTGTTAACAGAAGAGAAAAACACTGAATTTTCTGTAAAGCTCCATTGGTGCTAGTCAACAGTTCATAAAATGCTATTTATTATTCCTTTTAAACAGCAATGTGAATTTTTAAGAGTGTTTTAAGAGCATATTTCAACTCCACAAACTAAAATTCCGTTTTTTTGTTGCAGATCTGGGACATGAGTGATGATGAAACGGTTTGAGATCAGGTGCTGAGGAGGAGGATGATGCTCTGGACTGCAGCCCTGCCTTTTATCTCTGCTTTGAGGAGTTAATGATTGCTTACCCCTCCTGACTGCTGGAAAGACAAACAAACAGAACCCACGTTTTGCCATGAATAACTTCATTTTCAAAGCAGTCTCTTATGGACAGAACTCACCATGTTTTCATTTTTATTGTGTAAATAACTGGAGCAATGTGCTTATATTTAAACCTGGTCTCTTTTTTTTTTTTTTATTTTGTTGGGGTTTTTTTTTAAGTTCCTAAATATGGCTTACATATAAAAATGCTGCTTAAGTAAATTTGGGTGGTTTGTTTGGGCCAGGTTTTATTTTGCTTGTCAATGGCCATGTCCAAGCAGCATTTCTGAATGGCTTTTTTCATCTCTCTCAGATTCAGGGCACTTTAGCTGGAAGTTGTGAAGATTGATAATTTTCTGCTCTTGGGAGTTAAATTTAATATTTAAAGGTGGGCAGGAGTGGGTAAGGCCCTGAACCTGCTGCCTCTACCACAGGAATTATTTGCAACCATTAACATCAGTGCAGTTATTCTGGATGTGTCCATGGAATTGATAATTCCCTGTAAAGATCCCATCTTTTCATGCTGTGGAAACAAAGTGGTTTGACTGCTTTTTGCACAGGAGAGACCAAAATGCATTTTTATCGTGATCAGGCCCCCCTGAAGCTCAGAAAAGGTTCTGTTATATGGTGAAAAATTGCTTTAGGGGGTGGTGGGTCATTGATTCAGTCAAAACCTGTAAGGAAATTCACTGAAATGAGAAATTTTTTCTCTGGCTTTGCTGTTCTTGGGTGTGGTCATGCAGAACCTTGCAGGTGTTCAAAAAGAGCAATTCTCTTTTCCTTTTTGGTTCATTTCATTTTTTCAAGTGGCTTCAGAGATCATGGCTGGGCACAAACAGGAGTTTGAGAATCCTTGAGTTTAAAAATACAGCTTGAGGAAAAAGGAGTTTTAAAATACCAAAGTACATTACATAAAATTGAATCTATTGGTCTTAACTTGGAATAGGTTTTAGAAGGAAATTTGAAATCCCTTTCATAGCTTTATATTGTGGGGTTTATGAGTTAAACTCACTTAGAAAAAAATGCACATCACTTTCTCTGCCAAGCAGCCTTGATTTCCCAGATATATTATGAAAATCAGTTGGTCAATCCAATTATTTTAGTTCCTTCCTTAACAGAAGCTCTGAAGATTTTTTCAACAGAGAATTTCCCAGCTTCTCTCTCATCAGAAGTTCAGTCAGGTCAAGGATATCTGCAACTCCCATCTTCTGATCAGAAAAGAGGATTTACTGAAACCTGCTGAGGTTTGCACTGAGTGTCTAAAATAGCCATTATTGTCTAAAATAGCCATTAATTCTATTTATTTAGTGTCATAGTCATTATATGTACATTATTTCTTACCTAGGGGAATGTCTAGTTTAGGTAACTTCATTGTAATATAAAAATATATATGAATGCAATATATTTTGGAAATCAGAGCTGGCAATCAGAGCAAATCATCTCTTGGTGATCAGGCACTGAAGACTGAGATTGAAACCCTGAAATCTACATTTTTAAAGCAGTTAAAATACATCGTGAGTTTGCAGCCATGTTTTTAGCCATGCCATAGCCCAGCTGGAGCCACGGGTTGGTGCCAGGATTGTTTAAAGGGAATAATCTGCTTTTTTATCTTTGGGAGCTGCTGACCGTGGAGTGTGAACAGCTCTGCAGGCTGGGGTTATCTAAGACTTGAAAGCTGCACATCTTTCTGAGCCTGGTAAACATTAATAATTGTTTTAACTGCCTGAAGCCCTGCCTGGGAGGTGTCTGAGCAGGGGAGCAGGAGGGCTGAGGTTGATGCCATGTTTCCTTAGCTCTGCCATTGCCACCCAGCTCTCCCAGGCTGGGCTCTTTCCTGCCCATGTGCTTCCCACATGTCCCTGGTGTGCAGGAACCCTTCCCTCTGCCTTGGAATAACTTCTCTTGTCTGACTAAAATGTTGTTTTCTTTCTCCTCACGGATCAGAGTTGTTCTTCTTTGGCATTTACTGAATTTCTGGGCATTTCCTGAGTGAGGAACTCTGAGAATCCATTCCAATGAATGAATGAATGTACATTCCAATACTAATAGGAGATAAACACATTTATTTGCTGCCTTGTAAGCACTTAAGGCAGGATTTCTGCACAGATCCCAGCTCCAGTGCTTGCTGTTTAATGGGACAAGCTAAACTTCCCCTTCCTTCATGGAGGAGCTGGGATTTTATTGTTATTTGTGCTGCCTGGAGCTCTTCTACCATGGCACCAGTGAAGAGAAAAATTCTGAATTTTTCTCCATTGGTGCCAGTCCACAGTTCATAAAATGCTATTTCTGATTCCTTTTAAACAGTAAATTTAAACAGTAAACAGTGAAGAACCTGAACTTTGACTGGAGAACCCAGACAGGGCTTTTCAGGTGTGAACCAAATCTGATGGAAGAGGGAATGAGCAGCCTCAGAGGATCCTGCTCATATTCTTAAATTATCTAATAGGAATACACTGGCATTTTATGGCAGCCTGCAGCTGTGACACCCCCATGCCTCATCTGGGGACATTTAATTCTGCTGGAAGATCTCAGTGGAGGGCTCTGACGCCACTTCTGTACTTGAGTGTTAAAGAAACTGATGGAATGACAGCTTCTGTTGTGATCTCACACTTCTGCCAGCTGGAATTTTGCCTCAGCATCACCCCTGCAGTGTGTTCTGCTGGCTGAGGTTTAGAATTTGTTATAACATCCATCAGAGTGAGGAGTTTGAAATTCTGTGGGAGTTTTCTTCCTTGGAGCCCTGGACCATGGGGAACGGATTTCCCTCAGGGACACCTTGGAGCTGTCCTGGTGCCACCACAGCCATGGCCAGAACCCTTCCCAGAGTGGCTCCTCTGAGTCTGAAGCCTTCAGCCCTGGGATGTGTAAGGGAGAAAGGCCCAGCTGTGAAAATCACACTGAGTTCATTCCCAGGGAGCTGATGGCTCCCAAGAACTAAAGAGGTTCTGCTTCTGTAGAAGGCAGCAGCACTGGAGCTATTTTGGCACAACAAAGGAAACTGCAGTGACTGTTCCAAGCCGTAAAATCATTGACTTTGAGCTTGAAAAAATGTTTTCCCTTCCCTGTCTCCTCAGAGAAGCCCAGTGAGGTAAACTAAAATTCCCATTTTGTCATCTTTGATATTCTCATCCCACTTTCTGCATGTCCCTGCCTGTGGCAGGGGGTGACACTAGGTCATCTTAAAGGTCCTTTCCAAGCCCTTAACATTATGTGACTCTAATCTTGTTTCTTTGTGGAAATTCTGGCTGCTCACCTTAAATAGATGCAACAGAAGTACTTGCAAAATGGAGTGACTCTGCCATATAAAAGCACTTTATTGTAGTTTTTCACTTGTGCTCTTATTTAGAAAACACACTGAAATGGGTTTTATTTCTTAGCTTTGCTCTGTGGAATCATATGATAACACTTATTTCTCCCTCTCAGTGAACAGATTTTTCCTGAGTATCTGTTACCTGGCAGGACTGGGATTGGTGATGGAATCAGAGAAACATTTGGTTGGAAAAGACCCTTCAGATCATCACATCCAAGGGTTACCCAGCCCATCCTCACACTGCTCTGGGGCTGTGCTGGAGCTCACCCAGCTCCCAGTTTCCCCTTGAGTTTCTTCCCCTTTTTCCAGCCACCCCATAAACCCAGTGATATTCTGGGATGGTTTTTGGGAACAGAACCTGCTGTGCAGGATCCTCATCGAGGCCAGGGATGGGTGAGGTCACTCATGGTGATCAAGGATGCTCTGCCTCTCACAGAATCCATGAGTTTATTTTTATTTAGTTCCTCTTCAAAGTGTAACCAAATTTTCAGGGTTCCAGGCAAGTCCTAGCTCTGGATTCTTGTGGGAATAGGAAGGATTACTCACATTCTTGCAGAGGAAAATCCATTTCAAGCTGGCACACCCCCAGTCTGTCTGCTCCTCCCACGTGCTCCAGGCCATTCCCCGGTGTCCCTGGCTCTGGGATTGCTGCTCTGGGACTTTGCATTCAGGGTGCACACAGGAAAAGAGAGCAGGAGCAGCCCAGCGCTGGGGTTTTACTGCCAAATTCTGAATTTCTTTTTAAAACAACAATGCAAGGCTTTCCTTAGAAACAAATAAGCGTTTACACTCCAAAGAGAGCCATTAAAGAAGTATTTGCAACATGGGAAATTTTAGCTGACTTCATGAGAAGCAGAGTCTGGAAGATGTCTCCAGCCTGCTGCTATTTGGCATCATTAATTCATTTTTTTCTTTATTTTTACTCTGTTTTCAGTGCAGCTGATGTGCTCGTGCACATCCTGCCAGAATGAAGCTTTCCTTCCAGAGGCTCTTGTGCACCTTTGCTCTTGCAGAGCACCTGGATGAACTGTTTTAAAAGGCAGAAACACTACCCTAGAGCAGGACTTTGGACTGTGCCAGGGTGTAACTTCCTAACCCATGAAAACCCTGCCTACGTGTCCCATTTCCAGCTCTCCTTCCCTTGGAGCTGCCTGGGCCTTCTCCAGAGCCTCAAAACACCACACAGGTAATGCTTTGGGTGTGAAATTCATCTGGACCTGCCCTCTCTGTTGCCTCTTCAGCTTTCCAGTAGGATCATTTCTGGAAAGTTCATTTTCTTACCTGTGCAACACTTGGCTGGTTTGGAAGTTAAAAAAAAAAAACCAAAACCCTAACAGTTTATTGGCTTTTTTTTTTCTCTCTCTCATTCTACTTTTATTGAGAACCTATCAGGAATCTTTCTGGGCTTCATTCTCAGTTTTCATGGGTCAAAACTGTTGTTTTGTTGCCATGTTGAAGGGTTAATAACCAGGCTGTGGCTCCTGCTCCTCTGCGGCCCCCTTTTCCTGACACCCAGCTTGGAAAGGAATCCCTGGAATGGGTCACTTGAGGATTATTTTAACCAGGCTGCAGCTCCTCCCAAAAGAATGATCAGCACTAAGCTGGAGTGGCAGTGATGTGCTGTAAGCACCTCCATCCATTCCAGGTCTTAGGGCAGCAATTTTCTCACCTCATTTCCCAGTCCAGATGATCTCAGCCCAGGATGAGGATGCAGATGACTGCTCCAACCATATTTAAGCTCAAACTCTAATTGCAGCCTCACTAATTATAATATCAGCCTGTTGTGACTTAACCACAGCACTTTCTCAAAGGCAGGGGAATTATTTAGGATAGATTTTCAGTACCAGTTCTTTGTCAGAACTTAACCAGCACAGGTTCTTTCTGCTTAATCAACAGTGCTCCCTTGCCATTGGAGCTCCTTGGGCTTAGGGAGAAAAAGGAGAGTCGGGAGTTGTAAAACCAGCCTGGGTTGTGTTTCCTGGCTGGCAGGGAGCACACACTCCTTCCCTCCATCTCCTGCAGCTCTCTAAATGCCTGTTTCCTCCTGCTCTGTGCCTGGATGTTTGTGTAGGACACTGATAGGAAGCACAATGGGCTTTGTCTCTGCAGTCAAGGTCACGTGTACACGTGCCTTTCATTTTAAATGTAAAATGTCCAATTGCTTCTTAACAAAATATTGCAGTGAGCTAACAGGAAAGGACAGGAGCAATGGTGGTGTGCTGCTCCAAATCAAATCCAAATCAATGAGTTCTCAGAAATTATTCCTTGTAATTTCCCTCCTCTCCCATCCAGTTACTTTCTGTTCTTACATTCCTTGGCTGTGGGCTGCTGCTTCAGTAGTCTGAGCATGCAAAAATTCGGGCTGGTGTAACTTCAGTCTTTGGCACTGGGCTCTGGGCTTTGCAGGATCTCAGCAGAATGATTCATTGTTTCATTTGTTAGTGAAATACTGTTCTGCACTAGGGGAGTAGGGAAGGGGAGGCATTAAGCTGGAGATATGTAATTTTCTGCCTTAATTTCTCTTTTGGTCTTCTGATGGTCTTCCCTCATCTCTCAGCAGCTGCATTGGTGCATCCTGCACTGCAAGGTGCAAGGCATGTGAAATGCAAGCTGGGTCTCATTGCTGGGATGTTTCTGCTTCCCAGATGGAACCAGTGCAGGCTAAAGCTGGAGCAGAGCTGCTGGAATGGTTTCCTCATTGGGAAGGAAGGAGGGATGGAAGGAAGAATGCTGCTCTGAAAGCATTTGGACTCCAGGTTCTGATGGTTTTTGGTGTCCTTTGTTCCCTCTTTCTTTTTCCTTTTCTCCCTACATGCCCAGTGCCAGCCTCCCTGAGCAGGGCTCTCAGTGACAGCCACGTTCATTTCCAGGGACAGACTTCCCTCAAATTGGCAGGGAGGGATTCTCTAAAGCAGGAACCATTTTCCTTGAGGTTTTTGCTTTGTCTGTGAGTGTCTTTATTTTCATTTCGTGCTTCCAAGGCTGACTTTCATCCAGTAATTCCGTAGGTGTTGCCACTTCCTCAGGAACCTGTGACTCAGGAGACGTTTAAATGCCATGACATCACCAGCAGCTCCCCTTGGAATTGCTGCTTTCCTAAAGAGGGCTCTGGGCTTTGCTTTTAATGCTCCCAGCTCTGCTTTGAGGTTTTTGTGTGTGTGAGGGGGGAGGGATGAGGGGGTTTCATTCCTTAAGGCAGCTCTGCCATTCCGAGGATCCACATTTGAGCTTTTGAATGGCTGAAATTGCCAATGGGACTTAAAATGGGAGCTCCATATTTATACCCCAGCTATTTATGAATGAAATCATTGTAATCAGGCCTCTCTGGAGGTTCTGCTGTTGTAAATCGGGCTTGATTCACTTCTGCTCTGGAGAAGGGAGCAGATGAGGGGAGGAAAAGCTCTGAGCATCGTTTTCCAGCATTATTTTGGAAGCAATGCAAACAAAAGGTGTCTTTAGACACTCCTGGGCAGTGAAGTGGCTCTCCCAGCACTGTGTCCCTGCATGCCAGCAGATCCAGGGTGGGATGCAGTTTCCCTCCCAGGAGGGCTGTGTGAGGAGCTCTGGGCAGTGCAGGCTGTCCCCAGGGCAGCTGTTCCCTGCCTGGCCAGCAGCCCTGGGCCACCTCACTGCACCAGCACCTGCCTGGGGAGCTGCTGAGAGCAATTCTGGCCCTGGCAGGAATGTGAGTGTGTGTGGGTCATGGATCAGGGTGTCCTGGGCAGCTCTCAGTGCTTGGATGGTGCCTGTGGTGCAGGGCACGGGGTCCCTTGGTGGCTGGAACTGCAGCAGCTCCAGGCTCTGCCTGTGGAGCTCCTCTCTGGGCAGGCAGAGCCTCTGTGGTGGCACTTAAAGCAAAACTCAATCTATTGGTTTGGAATAGGTTTTAGAAGGAAATTTGAAATCCCTTTCATAGCTTTATATTGTGGGGTTTATGAGTTAAACTCACTTAGAAAAAATGCACATCACTTTCTCTGCCAAGCAGCCTTGATTTCCCAGATATATTATGAAAATCAGTTGGTCAATCCAATTATTTTAGTTCCTTCCTTAACAGAAGCTCTGAAGATTTTTTTTACAGAATTTCCCAGCTTCTCTCTCATCAGAAGCAGTTCAGTCAGGTCAAGGATATCTGCAACTCCCATCTTCTGATCAGAAAAGATGAAACTGAAACCTGCTGAGGTTTGCACTGAGTGTCTAAAATAGCCATTATTGTCTAAAATAGCCATTAATTCTATTTATTTAGTGTCATAGTCATTATATGTACATTATTTCTTGGGGCGTGTGGTCAGTGGCTGTTCCAGGTAATGGGTTGTCTTCCAGTGATGTCAAAATCTGGCACCATTATGAATTAAAGTTATTTTTCAGATCAGAGTTCTCAAAGGTTCTGTATCTCTTCTGTATCTCTGCTTTTTCTGATATATTTTTAAATTCATCTTACCTTCCTAAAGTTGCTGTTGAGTTTCCTTGGGTCTTTTATATTCTAAATTACCTTTTAAATAGCTTTTAACTCCAAGCTCTCCCTGCAGTCCCACCCCATGGATATACCCTGTGAGCTGTATCCCAGTGATTGATCATTTTTGGCACCAAGCTGGGGACACTGAGATGGAGGTGGTTTGAACACAATAATATCACAATTATTTGATTGCACAAAGACAATTTTCTCTAATTAAAACATTTGCTGTTGCATGTCTCTTGCATGCATTTAGCCACTATTTGTGATTTTTCCTTGGGATGGCTGAGCTGTAAATTCTGCCCTATGAATTCAGTCGAGTTTAAGCAAACTTAAACCAGGGTTTTTTTTTTTTAAAAAAAACAGGTTTTTTTAGCCCTGATTTGCAAGGGAGGGCTGGAGCAGGTCTCTGGTTCATGGCCAGCCTTGCCCTGTGGCTGGACAGATTCTGGTTTCATTCCCAGCACTGATGGGAGCTGTTCATTTCTTTTCCTGTGGATGGTATTTGGAAATGTCATTAAGAGATAACTTCAAGATAGCAATTCCTAAAAGTCCTCTGGGAGCAGAGAATAACAAAATACCTGTTGATGTGAGATACTGGAAAAGAATGGGACTGAAATGTCACCGGGGTGTCAGGAGGGGCTGACACTCAGGACATGGGGACGTGCAGCACAACAGGTTTCAGAACATGACCAAAGCACTGCTTTTAAATTATTCCCTTGCTTTAGTTGTAGGTGATTTCAGGCATTTTCTAAGCCAAGGTGTCACACTGCAGCTTTCACAGTTTGAGTTCAGTGTCATTAATGACTGGGCTATTTAAACCCACTGCTTGTTCAAAGCCCTTTGCCCTCCCTGTAGCTGTCACAGCCATGGAAGCTGGAGGAGGCAGAATTCCCTGGGCTGGGGGAGCCAGGGAAAGGCCCTGAGAGCCTGAGCTGGCTCACAGAGACTCTGCAGAGCCAGGGCTTGGCAGACAACACCAATCTCAGGGTTTGAGGCAGCTGGGCAAGAGAAGGAATAGTGCAGATCCTGGAGTCATGCAGCTCTGCCTCACCTCTGGCACTGCCAATGCCTGCAGCTGAATTTGGACAGGTGCTCCAGGAGTGGGGACTGGAATTCATCTGCCTCAGTCTTTGGGATGCTCTTTGGTGGTGTCTTAAACTGGGCTCCAAAGTTCTGAAAGAAGTCTGATGTCAAATGTAGAGACAATCTTACACTAAGCATGTATTTTTAAAAGTTATGTGTGTAAAAGAGGATTAAATAAATCTGTTCTTAACTTTTAACTGCTCTCTGTTTCAGTTTGGCTCTTTCTTGCAGGTGTGTTCTGGGCAATGTCCAGGATGGACATAATGGGCTTGGGGTTTTGAAGATGTTCTTAATTAACAAGCATTTCTTAATTCTGATCATATATTATAAATATACTCCAGAGGAGAGGAAGAAAAGGGGGTTTTGTTCACTTCCTGAGTGAGCTACAGAGCAGTGTTCATGAACTAAGTACAAAGTGTAAATAAGTTGCTATGACCTGTAATTTGTTGGGCTCTGCAGTGGTGTTAGTGATATTTTTTGTGTTTTACAAACCTTTCCCAGTGTTGTCATTGGCTCTTTTCCCCAGTTAAACTTTTCACCAAAAAAAATAGTACAAAACTTCCATTATGAGAGAAGAGCAAATGAACTGAAAAATCCTTTGAAAGCCTCACCCACTGCCCCAAATCTCTGTTGTAGTGAAGCTCCAGCAATTCTTTTGTCCTTCCATGTTAATGTTTTCCTTCCCTCTCTTGTTCCAGGTCTAGATGGGAGATAGGAAGGGGCAGGAGAGGAACCTGGAGGAGATCCAGGACAAGCAGCTGGATGGAGCCTGGCTGGCCCAGGCTGCCCCAGTTTGGGAGCTTTCCCAGCCCAGGTATTGTCATGGTTTGAGGAGCTCCAGTTCATCTCCCTGGCTGCTGGCAGCCCTTGGCACATCCCTTTTTCTGCCCAGGGTTTGTCTTTGGGGAGTTCTCCTGAGGCTCAACATCACTTTGTTTTGTTTGGTTTTTTTTCCTTTTGGGGGGCTCCCACACTGTTGTGGGGTTTCCAGACTTTTGTGGAACTTCAGGGAACTGTGGCTGCAAGGCTGCAAAGGGTCACAGCTCACCCAGCCAGCTCTCACCTTCTCTGTGGCAGAAATTAAATGCTGCTTCTCTCTCATCACCCAGCTCCTCTGGTGCTCTCAGGAAGGGCAGGAATGTTCTTCTGAATTTGTACCTACAGAGCAATTAAACAACAGATTTGCCTAAGCAGACTCCTCACCCACAAGTGAAATAAATCAATCCTAATCTGGGAGGTTCCCTGGGGGATTTGTACCTCAGAGAACAATCCTGGTTTGGGTTTGAGGCTGGAGTGGAGCTGATTCCCACTTTGGGGATGCAGAGCTAAGCAGTGGAGGTTTCCTGAGGGGAGAATCTTTGCTTCTCACCAGTCTGGGTAAGTTGCAGCTTTCTCAGCTCTCAAAATGTTTCTGGGGTTTTGTTGTTTTGTGTTCCTCCAATTCCCAAGGATCTGCTTTCTTTTTTCTTTCATTTCAAAATGAACCCATCTGTTTTGTGGCCATGTCAAAAAGACTTGAAAATGTGGAGCTAAATGCCTCAAGAACAGAATGAATTCCAAATGTCATTATTCAGAATAACCTGATTTTAATTTAGCTCCTGAAAAATTCGAGTGAAGCATTTTCTGAGTGCTGGGAGAGCCTAACACAGTTGTGAGGTATCAGTGTTACACTGATCACGTGAGTTATAACCAAATAAGTGCTGGCAAGAAAGCTTCCCAGGCACTGCAGCACTTTGATGCTGTGCTGTCTGTTGTCCCTGGGTGTTTGTGCAGGGCAAACAGCCACACAGCAGTGGAGATTTGTGCAAGTAATATAAAAGCAATGGTCTGTATCTGTTCTTTAGCATTAGAAAGGCAGAAAACCAATTTTTTGAGTGGCCTGGGGAGTTGTGTAAAGAAGTCTCCAAAGTCCAGAGTGATGTGTGAGCTAATTTAGCTGTGCTGGTAAAATGGTTATTTTCCTGAGGGGAGAATCCATGTAATTTGCTTTGGGGATGTGTCCCAGGACAGCATGGAGATGGGATCTGTAATGGGCAGTGTTAAAAGGAACAAAATTTCATCTAAACAGAGAATATTTCCTGCCTTCCCTGGTTTGTCTTTAATGATCTCTGATGGGTGGATCTGTATGGAGTTTGAGCCTCAGCCTTTGCCCGGGTACTTTTCACATTTCCTGTGAGAATGGCAGGGCCAAAACTGCATCCACAGCTCAGCAGCCACAGGGCAGAGCAGAAGGAGAATCCCACACTCCTCTTTCCTGCATTTCCAGGCAGAAATGGTTTATTTGTTGGATTAATCACTCAGAGGTACAGACATGTCAGCAAAGTCATGATTTGATTTACTGCTGCTGATTTTGCATCATCCTGAAAGGTCAGAGCTTGACTCACAGGCTGCATTTGCAAGCCTGGCAGCAACCAAAGCATTCTTTTCTGTTGTGAGGAAATCTGGTGAAAATCTTTACCCTGGGATTGTTTTCAACGGTAGCTCTGCAATTCTTGGGGGTTTTTTTTCTTCATTTCCCCACCTGAAAACTCCACTTGAGTTAATGACATTAATTACACTTCCCACACCAGGGAGCTGGAGGCTGAATTAGCTGTCAGAGGAGGGGAGCAAAACAAAGAACTCTCAAATAGGACAATTTGGGCAACACCTTTCAAAACTGAAGTGCATTTTACCTTTCAATGGCTGATGATTCTGAGCCCTGTTCTTAGCCCAAGTTCAGTCAGTCACATCTTGATGACAACAAAGAAAACCTCTGGAGTGTTTTTAGATGCTCTTTTCCTCTGTTCACTTCCCTGATGTATCCTTGAGGTTTCTCACAGCTAAAGGTGAGTTCTGAACTATGTGTGACAGTTCTAGGTGGAAAGATGAGAATATTGCCTCTACATTTAAGAACTGGGTCTGCTGGTCTCTGCTGTTTATTAATGGGACTTGCAGGTTAATAAATGACTTCTTTTAATCATGATTTTCCAGTTCCTGAGGGAGGTATGAGAGCCACTGGGAATGAAGGACTTACAAGTGACAGAAGGTTGCTATTTGGGTGAAAACCTTCACAGCAGAGGGTGATTTTATTTTTAGCAGCTCTGATTTGGGGTGTGTGTCTGTGTCAGGGCACGGAGCAGGAGACTGGAGCAGCCAGGACAGGGCCAGGAACTCCCCAGAGCCTGTGAGGAGTAAAAATTGCATCAACTTCACTCCAGGTATGTCAGGGAAATCAAGATAACAGCTTTTGTTCCCTGTGGTGCTGTCTGAACTCACAAACACTTTCTTCTGGGGAAGTTGATAAGCTGAGATTTTCTGTAGGATTTTCTTAGCAGGAGCCCAAGAACTCGTCCCTTGGAAGGAAAAAGGAAGAGGAAAAGCCCTTGCTTTGATCCATGAGTATTGTTAGTTCTTTCCACTATTTTCATCTCTACTTCCCCCTCTCCCCCAAAAAAAAAAAAAAAAAAAAAAAAAAAAAAAGTGAATATTGCAGTGTGGCAGTGAGAGCAAAGGTTTAGGTTTAGGCTTAGACTGAGAAATACTATTTTTTAAATGTGTTGAATCAATTTTTTCCTCTGAAAAAAAAAATAAATCCTGTATTCCTGTATTTTTAACTCCCTAGAACCACTCTGACCTCAGTGGTGTATTGTTTGTATTTTAACACACAAGCCAAATGTCATTAACACAGCTCGACCCACAGTGTTTTACTATTTTCAGGAAGCAGGAGATCAGAGCTTTGTGTTTTCCTGGATTAAAAAAGGTAACCTTGATTCCCCACACTCACAGAGGCTCTCAGAAGGGCTCTTTGTGCAGAGTATTTCCCAAACTGAGTAAACAGTTTGAAGATAAGCAGCTTTTTGACTATTAAATGTAGCAGGCATTTGGCTGACACAGCCTCGTGCTGACAGATGCCTTTGCGTCTCTTTGTGATGGAGAGAAGACAGATGTTCTCCCTGGCATTTAAGAAAGCTGCTGCTTAGCAAAATAAAATGTAAAATTAGACTGAACAGAGCAGTGAAACTGGCTGGGCTGTGAGCAGGAGATTGAAAGGCTCTCATGTGACTGCAGTGAAATGTGCTCTTGTGGAAGTCAGTAACTGCTTTGTCATTATGTGAAATTAGCCTGTGGAAAAAGAAATTCTCTTTTTTTCCAGTTGTGCTGCAGTATAAATGCATGCCAGTGTGAATACCCATGTACAGCTAATCCCATGCCAGCCCTGGCTGTGGGTGCCCAAGTGCCACAGCCATGAGCAGCTCTAACCCCGAGCCTGCCCACTGCTGTCTGCCCAACTGGGCTGCTGATCCTCCCCAGGGAAAAGAGAATTTCCCACTCTGGGTTCCTCAGAGCCTCCAGCAGGACACTGTCCCCAGGGAAGGGGAAGCTCAGGAGCAGCCTGAGCTGGGAATGGGCTGGAGGTTGGCACTGGTCCCATTGTGTGTAACTGCAGCATGAAAATTAAATTATCTTGGCTGTCTTATACCAAGAAAGCACTTGAGGTAGCTGCTCCAGAGAGGTTAAAAAATTAGGGAATGGATGCAATTTCTATCAAGAGCTCTTCAGGGGTAAAATGTGCTTTATCACACCTTGTAATCCAGCTGTGGGAATCACTGTGCTAAGGGAGAGCTGGGAACAGAGCTCTGGGGCTGTGTCCATGCCAGGACACGCAGCAGGAGGATGCAGAGGGGTTTAGATTTCAAGAAGGATCTAAAGATAGTGTGAACACTCCCCTGGGCCAAGCCTAAGTGTGCCAGCCCTGGGGAGAGCAGAAATGGCACTGGGAATGCCTCTGTGGCCTTGCCCAGGTGTCATGTTTAGAACATGAGCTGCTGGCAGTGCCTGGACACTGGAGAGGTCTCCATTCACAGGGACCATCCCCAGCCTCAGCAGTGCCACTGCCAGGGCCCCAGCCCAGCTGGGCAGTGCAGTGGTCACTGTGGTCACTGCCCAGGGAGGACACTGCCACGGTGCCCAGGTACCCACACACGGCTGAGAGGGACCGTGCTGCCACTCCTGGTGATGCCAGCACTGCCCAGCTCTCTGAGCTCTGCATTTGTCTGCAAATGTGGGATTTGTACATCCAGTCCAGCCTGAAATGCAGCCAAATGCACTCAGGAGGGGGCACTCCCTGAGCTGTGCATCCCTGGGGATGTTTGTGATGCCAGGTCTGCTTTCTGAAATGGAAATTATTGGAATTGGCAGAAATAAGGTGTGTGTGTAGGGGTGAGGCTGAAGGCACAGCTGGAAGGTGCTCACAGGAGATTCAGCTCACAGGAGATGCCGTGACAAATACTGGGGCACTTCATGGAACAGTGGGTCTGGGCTATTAGAAAGATCTGTGCCAGTTAAAAAATCCTTTCACCACACAGAAAATGGAGTTTGCTGGGAGTTACTGACCTGGAAGGCAGTGATGTGTCCTGCCTGTGGTGTGGAGCCCCCAAATCCTTGGTGCAGGGACATTTTCCCTTTTCCCTGGAGAGAAAGCAGCTCCCCTTGGAGAGTGGCCTGTGGGTGTGCTGTCCTGGGCCTGCCCCCACACACCCTCACACCGTGGATTTGGGGCTCTTTCCTTGGGGATTTAGCCAGGGATGTGTTTCAGATGTGTCAGACCAATCCACCTGGAAGTGTTCTCGAGGCATCCCCCTCACCCCGAGGTTTGCCATGTCTGCAAACCCTTCGGGCCCTGCTGAGCCAACAGCAATCAGGTCTCACTCCTTTCAGAGGTTTTTAGTTTTCATTTTGGAGCCTCCCTTCTTGCCTGGTTCCCTGGGTTTTCTCCAGCTCAGGTATTTACAATTGCTTTTTAAGGATTGACCATCTGCAGTGCCATTGGAAGGTGCTCACCCCGAGCAGAGGACGGTGGATGTCGACATTTGGAATTCAGCTCTTTGCACCAGGGAGGGATTCCTTGAAGGAGCCAAGGGACAAACAAAATGCCACAAAATTGTCTTTTCATGAATAGCAGTGCAGGACCAGCTGGTGTTTTCCAAACCAACCCCTGTCCAGGTGGGTTCCTCAAGGCCCAGCATGGCTGCTGGGACAACAGGATTTTTTATTGCTGTGAAGAATTTCTTGACAAAGTCTTGTAGGGAAAAGCCCCTGAATGCCATGAATTGGCTGTGGCAGCCCCACCAGTGGGGTTATGGTCCTAAAACAGGTAGGGATGCTTGGAAGGAAAGCAGGACATGGCCAGAGGTTTGTTTCTGCTTCACACACACCATTTCCTCTCTCACCAGGCAGTACAGAGGCTTAGAACACACCTGTGATTTAAGAGCACTTTATTGTTCTTTAAGGCTACTTTTAAGTACAAAAAAAAAAGATGGCCTGCCAAACCTTTTTTTTTTTTTTTTCCAGGTGAAACAAGGCCACAAAAGAATGGTATATTACAGATTTACAAACACAGAGAGAATCTTTCAAACTGAACTGTAGATAACCTGGCTCTGTGAAGAAACTTCACCACATCTCGTGATGGTGAGTTCAATTTAGTGTCCTTCCACCTCCCCCCAACCCTTTGGCTTTTGTGACATTGTTGTGTCCAGTCTCTGTTTTACTGGACGTAGCACATTAAATCTTTATTGCCCTCAAATCCATTTACCTATCTCAGATAAGTAAATGTAACCTTGTAAAACTGCTATTATTGAAAATATTAGCTTTAAAAACATTATCTTATTTGTGTTTACAAAGAAATAGAGGAGTCACATTTTCCACAGAGTCCATCTACAGTATTAGTATTGACTGTTATACTGCTCAGTAGCCTGTAGCAATAACAAACGAGTGGCTATTAATGCTAATGCAGTGTCCTCATAGAATAACTGTGTTCCTGCACTTTTTACTGTATTACAGACAAATCTACAACAACAACAAAAAAAAAAAAGATCAACTTTTTTCTCAAAAAAAAAAAAANAAAAAAAAAAAAAAAAAAGAATGATTACAATAAAGGAAAAGGGAAAAATTAAATAGCTACATATCATTAACAAATTAATTGTTCCTCAAAAAATACCTACAAATTTCTCTGTACATTCTTTACGCACAGCGTAACGATGGTCTTAAAGTTACCTATATAAAAAAGTGTTCTTTTAACAATCTTCCTACAGAGAGTAGGGTACTGAATGCCAAAGCAAGGAAGCGTTGACTACCCAGTAAGATGGTAGTGAAATGTGTAAAACTGGGGGATTAGGTGTTGGGTTGGGGTTTTTTTGTGGGTTTTTTTTCCATTTTTTTAAAGAAAACTGAGCAGCCACCTTCTCACCAAGAGTAAGAGCCAATCTCCCGATCTCTTTCTACCCTGCACCTTTTCCAAATTAAATAGCTTAACTTTAAAAAAAAAAAACAAACAAAAAAAACCACCAAAAAAAGCATAAAATAAAAGCCACAATGGACCCAATACTGTAACATAGTCCATAATACATCACATGGAGTTCATCTTCCAACCAGTTCTCACTTCCTCCACTGAGCCCATCCTTTCAGGGAGCCCAGTGTGAAAACCAAGCCCTGGCTGCAACTGTCCTGGGAAGATGGAATGTACTGGGGAGAGTAGTTACACTTAACAAGAAGAAGAGAAGCTCTTAGCACTAGCACAGCTGTGGTTTTATGCCTGCCTCTACTGCCTAATTCCTAGTTAGTAGCTATTAATATAGCAAATGATAATAAATGCAGTAATACCTGTATAAAATCTACTGGAGGAATGTATGCTGCGACTTGGCGTAGGCTGATGGATAGGCTTACAAACAAAACAAAATAAACAAACTGAAAGCTCGTCTTTCACAAACTGTAACAATCTGTTGTCCAGCCAAGATCTGTAAGGGTAGCAGTTCCTGCAGCTAGTTCAGGGTGGATTACACAGACTGGGGTTTGGGAAGCAGATCCCTGTGAAGCGGCAGAGCTGCACGAGGCCTGTCCTGAGCTGCCCTCGCTGCTGCTGCCACTAAAGTGAATAGCAAATACAAATATCATAGAGTACAACTGTACCAGCAGTAAGTATATCTAGGGTTGTTACTGACAAAAATAAACTAATTCTGAAGAGAAGCTAATAAGTATTATGATTCTTACTGTCTATACATTAATAGATACCAGCTATTTTTCATAAAACATGCATCGTTAAGCACTATGGAACCCTCCAACCTCAGCTCTAGTCTAACAAACTGCAGTGTTTAGGAAAAAATGCCCGTGTTCTGTAAATTATGCAGTCCAGTTGCAAGCACTAAGCACCTGAAATCTAAAGAGAGAAAGACCTATAACCTGTATGAGACTTCCCCTTCCAAAGCTGTTTTGCTCTAAGAAAAATCAAACTGATAGAAATGTCATCCTTAAACCCTTTTTTCAGCAGTTTGCCCTCAAAATATTAGCCTCTTCCAGAAAGTTGCTGTGCAACCTCAGTCCTCCTCCAATAGTGCAAATCATACATGACAGTTCTTTTCAAGTATATACATACAAAATTACTCCACAGAGGGAAAAAAAAAAAAAAAAAGCAATGTAAGCAAACCAGACAAATTGTAGTCTTGAGAAGCTATGAAAAGCAAAAAAAGCACTTGGGTCAACCAACTAAGTGTAATGGCTTTTGTGGATTAGCGTGCATTATTTTTTTAAGGGGCAGCAGATTTGCATCAGAGGTTTCTTTGGTAATTGAGGCAGGAAGAAAAGGATGCTACATCATATGAATCTTTATGAAATAGTTCCTGCTATCGTCTTTAAGGGCACCCTTTTACAAAAAAAACCAAAAACAACAACAAAAAAAAACCAAAAAACCGACGAAGCGAGTACACAAAAACAGGTGTGGCAAGCTCCCCTCCCCTCCCCCAGCACTACTTGAGCACTTGTTCCAAGCTCAGTCAAACCACGCAGACTCCCGGCGGGAAGGGTCCTGCCCTCAGGAGACCACGGAGGGCGAGTGATTGTGGTTGACCATGTGGGAGGAGGGGGAGGCCTGGCCCCGCCGCGACGCCGACTCGGGGCTGCTGCCCACGCCGTCCTTGGCGGCCTTGATCTGCAGCCACGTGTCCCCCAGTGCTTTGGCAAAGTGATCATCCACGGAGCCCGTGATGGACACCGAGTTGGCCACCGGCTCGGGCTCCTTGTAGTTCTTGCCCAGGCTCCTGCGGAAGTGCTCCTCCACCACCGGGTCACAGGCGGCGGTGGCTGCGGGGACAGCAGGGCGGGGCCCGTCAGAGCCTGCAGCTCACCCTGGGTGCCCTCACAGAGCTTGGGATGCCTGGCCTTGGAAGGGCCTTAAAGCTCAGCCCGTTCCTTCCACCCCCTGCCATGGCACGGACACTCCCACTGTCCCAGGCTGCTCCGAGCCTTGGGCACTGCCAGGGATCCAGGGGCAGCCACAGCTGCTCTGGGCACCCTGTGCCAGGGCCTGCCCACCCTCCCACCCAGCCCTGCCCTCCATGCCCCTTGTCCTGTCACTCCAGGTCCTTGTCCCAAGTCCCTCTCCAGCTTTCCTAGAGCCCTTTTAGGAACTGGAAGGGGCTCTAAGTCCTCCCCAGGGCCTTCTCTCCAGGCTGAACACACCCTCCCATCTCTCCCAGCCTGTCTCCAGAGCAGAGGGGTCCAGCTCCCAAAGCATCTCCCCTGTAGCTTAATGCTCTGTCACTGCAAGCCCCTGTCACAAAGATGGCATATCCTCACACCCTTACAGACCTGGGAGTGAAAGGGGTGGCCAAGAAGGTAGGAAGGAAGGAGTTAAAATGGAAAAAAACCAAACTGGAATAAAGTATTTTTTAATTTCTGTGACCTGGAACAGGTGAGCATTTATATCTAATTGTATTTCTCCCTCAGGCAACTAACAGCTCCAGCTTGAATTCTATGGAAACCTTCTCCCAAAACAATCACACAGAACTTATACTTAGGCTTAAATGGAATTAATGATGTAAAGAGTTGTTTAAAATCAGCTCCCAAGCCTGCTGATAGCAGTCAGGTGTGAGGAGGCCTCATCCTAAATCACAGCATGCCAAAAGCTGAGCTCAGGCTTTCATCTTACTCCACACACTTGTGCTGGGAGCAGTCAGAACTAAATGAATCATGAGCACTGCAGTAAGTGCTTTAAGACTACAAGAGCTTTAAAAGACAGATTTTGAACAAGAACTGTAGTAATTCCTCAGACTAAATATTAGAGCACTACAGTTTTACAATTTACAATCAGCATTTGTGTGTCTTAGTAAGAACTGTCTTTCCAAAACTACTTGGAGCTGTTGGGATCCATGGCACAGCCCCCTGCTTGATCCTAAAGCTGTGCTGGATTGATCCTAAAATAAACATGAGGGTCATGCACAGACACCTCTTCACCTGACAGGGGACAAATCTCTTGTGGAAACATCCAGCCCTGTTCCCACGCCCACTGGGGCAGCTCTCTTGGGACCAGTAGCACCAGTTTGTGAGAAAACTTGCAACATCTGAGATCCCCAACAATTGATTTCTCAAAGAGTCAAAGGGTCTCCTTCAGCTCCCAATTCTAGATATCAACAGTATACTGATCTTGATAAAAGTAATAAAAAATACTATTAATAATAAAATTCTAATAATGACCCTGCTCTGGGCTTTAGGCTGCTGCCTACATCACACTGGTACTGTTCCATGGACACATCCTGGCTGCTGGAGCCCCACTGCCCTGAGCTTTTGGCAATGCTGCAAGTTACAGCTCTGCACCAACAGGTAAAGGGCTGAGCTTCCCCTGTGCTTTCTGTGCAGTGGGAGTGAACAGAAAGAGCTCAGCTTTCCCAGCAAGTACTGCCTGAGCAGATTTCATGAGCAGTACTAACTGCACAGAAGGCAGAAAGCTAAAGCTCCTTGCTTGGGTTGCTGTAGCAACTGCCCTGCAAAGGTTTCTGTGTTATCCATGCAGAGCACGGTGGAGGGCACAGGCTTTGGAAGGGTATTTGTGGCTGCAGGAAAGATTTCTGCGACTGCAGCTGAATCACAAGAGTCTCCTGGCTATTGAGAGAGCAGGGGAAACTACAGCTCCTAAAATAAGAGTGGGGGGGATCTGCTGGCCCTGCCCGCTGTTTGTCAGCTGGACTAAAATAAACATAACCACTTATTTGTCTGCGTGGGGTGCTCGGTTTTTTGGGGGGGTTTTAAATCAGCTTTTCCAAACAAGAAGGAAACACCTCTCCCCCTCTTCCTGCCCTCCCCCTGCAGTGGCACAGGTGAGCATGGGGAGCAGGGTGCTGTGCTGGGACCCAGGGAGGCAGGGAGGGGGCACTTACAGCTGGAGGGTCTCCTGTAGGCAGCCCCGGAGCAGGCGCTGTGGGCGATGGGGCAGTGCGACAGGTTGCAGTTGCGGTTGTTGGCAGAAGCACAGGTGATCACAGAGGGACGGTTCTGCAGGGGACACAAGCACAGGGAACACTCAGCAGCAGCAGTTAAACCCCTCCAGATTAACCCCACCAATATTCAGCTGTTTCTTTGGCTAAAAATAACAATCCACGTGGAGTTTCCACAGTGGTTCACATGTAAGCGAACAGAAAAAGGGAAGTGTGAAAGCAAATCTTAAAAGTGATTTTACACTGATTGTTACAACTTCACAGCCCTGGCAATTAAACCCGTCAACTATCCAAATCATATTAAACCCCCCAAAATTCAGCTGTTTCTTTGACTAAAAATAACAATCCACACTGCATTTCCATAGAGGTTCTTGTTATTTCAGTGAACAGAAAAAGGACACTGTGAAAGCAGATCTTAAAAGGGATTTTACACTGATTGTGCCAATTTCACTGAGTTCCATATGCAGCACTAAATGCCAACACATTAAATGCTTGTTTCATTTTATGGCCACACCTTGAAGGGGTTTGCAGATTTTCCAGGTATTTGTTGTCTTGGTGTTATGATTTTTGTTCAGAAGTTGAGTTTTCCTAGCCCTACCTCTGTATTCCACAGTGCATCCTAGTCCCATGGGATGTACAGTAAATATGAAGAACTCTGAGCCAGTCTGGAGCACAAATCCTCTCCTGCTGGAATTCATCTGCCTTTCCAGCAGGTGAATTCATTTATAATTCATACTTAATTTACATCACTGTCATTCTCAGCACATGCAAATTCCCCAAAATGTCTATTCACAGCTACATTACATCAGAACTCCGCCATCTACACTTTAAATGTAACCATAAAATACTCTTTTCGTAGTTGTTTACTATGGAAATTTACACTAGGCCCTGGGAAAAGAAATGTCCCAGTTTCTCCACGTGGCTGAAGGGAAGTAACACAGGTACTGGAATAAATTCCATATATTTGATGATGCAAGGAGTCCATTATACTCAATGCAAATTAAGTAGTAAGTGTTCAAAAGATTAACTGAATTGATGTAATTTAATTTCTTGACCATTTTACCCATAAAAAATCACCTACCCCCACACAAGGTCAGTGAGAAAGGAGGGAATTTCCCTTCTTTGGTGTGTACTTCAGGCAGAGTAAGAGCAAAGCCAGTAAAGAAAAAGAGCTGAGCTTTGCAGGGAGGTCTAACACAATTTTTTGCCAGGACAAAACAGCAATGAGGTTATTTACATCTTACTGCACTGGCAGCAAAGTAAAAAAAGTAAATAAAGAAAAACAGAAGAATTATTTGATTTTTCTGTAAGCAGTTCACATGTGGGAGTAATTATTTTCCATATGGGCCAGGATTCTGTGCCTCTCTGAAGTGGTTTTTGAGAAAGGCTTGTATTTAATTCTCTTCAGAAGAGTATTTTGGACATACAAGGGGTGGGAAGTAGAGAGAGACAGGTAACAATATCTCAGAAATTCACATACCAACAGCTTAAAGAACTCAATGAGGCACCTTGCAGAATCCTCAGCTATGGTTGTGTGTGCACAGAATATAGGAACTTATATAAAAATACTGAGATAAACTGAGAATTTAGTACCAATCACTAACTACAACTGAATAACCCTGTTCTCCTGCAAATAAGGTGTTTTTCTCCTACTTGTTTTATTGGAAACAGAGTAAGATCAAATCTCATTCAACATGTTAAAGTTAGAAAAAAAACAGCCCCAAAACAAGGAATCATCAAACTAGGAATTCTTTTTTCCAGTACACTTTTTGTTTTCTATGATTTCTACCCCTGAAGCCTCAAGATTCTATTTTTCCCCCAAAAATTATTGTAATCTGGTTCAAAATGTCCAAGAGAACAGAAGAGAGGGATCCAGGGAAGGAGAAGCTTGGGAACATGGGCCAGTTTAACTTCTCATCACAGCTCAATTCTCTTGCTTTGTCTCTCCACTTGCAGGAGGGATAAAAGTGAGTCTGACACATAAGAAAACTGTTCTTGCCCACAGAAATGGCTCAGCTTCAGCACTTCTGCAGCAAAACAAATGCCATGTGCAAGATGGCAAACCAAAGAACAACCAACAAAAAAACCTTAACAACCACTCCAGCACATGGAAATCAGGCATAAAATAATCTAAAATAATGACTTGGCTTTAGGAAAGGGAATGAGTGATAGAACATTGCTCTGAGCAATGCAGCAAATGCTTTTGGCTGGCTGAAACAACAAAGATCATTCAGTGTCAAAGTTTCCCTTATGTGTTGTACTCCTTCTTGAGGGTGGAGAGAGCTGGGACAGAGGGGAGGGGAGCACACAGGGAGCACCAGGAGGGGCACAGGGGATGCCCCCGGGGGGGGGCACAGGGGATGCCTGGCAGGTGCTGGAGCCTGCCTGAACCACACTCTGAATTCCCAGGTAAAAGACATGTATTCCCAAATAAAACACATATATTCTCAAATAAAACTCATGCATTCCCAAATAAAAACTCATACATTCCCAAACACAACCCATGCATTCCCATATACAATGCATACATTCCTAAATACAACCCATGCATTCCCATATCTAATACATACATTCCCATATACAATACATACGTTCCTAAATGCAACTCATGCATTCCCATATCCAACTCATGCATTCCCAAACACAACCCATGCATTCCCATATCCAATACTCACATCCCCATATCTAACACATGCATTCCCAAATACAACTCCTGCATTCCCAAGCCTGGGACTGTCCCAGCGAGTGTCCCACTGTGCTGTGACACTCCCAGTGCACTTCCAGCCCCTCCTGCCCTAGAGCAGCCTCTCCTCCCGTGGGCGGTGGGTGCGGCCGGAGCCGTCCCGGTGCCCGGAGCCCGGAGCCGTACCTGCTGCCGCTCCACGCTGCTCAGGCTGGGGGAGATGCCCACTGTCCTGGCTGCATCCACGCTGTTTTTGGTCAGTGCTAGGGGCTGCTCCATGCTCAGGCTGGGGATGGAGGCGTACATGTGGTTGGCGTGGAGGCTCATGGTGGGGGCAGCCGCCCGCTCGATGGGGCTGCGGCTCCTCTCCCGGTGCTCCTTGCGGTAATCCCCGTTGGCGGTCTTGGTTCTGGCACGGAGGGAAATGGGGAAAAGGATCAGTGTGGTTCCAGGCTGTCCTGAGACAGGCAGCATTCCGTCAGCCCTGCCAGAATTCACTCTTGGAGGCAGAATCACCCAGTGGGATATCCCAAGAGAAGCCGACCCCCACGTCTGCCAGATTTGCCAACCAGCATTTCTCCTCAGCCTAAAATTCAACGGCTTGGACTGCTCTAGTCCTGACTCTTGAATTAGGGGAGAGACAAAGCCGTTACTCCCAATACTTTCCTCAAATAAAACCTGTATCTTTGTCATCTTTGTGGCCCCTGTCAGGTAAGAGCTAAAAGTCACCTCCTTTCTGGAGATGAGGATCCAGATCTCTGCTGCACTCAGGAACAGCACCTTGGCTGGACTACTCTCAATTCCTCAGTGCAATTCCTCAGCTTGCTCAAGAGCCCCTTGGCTGTAGAGAAATTACTGCTCCTGAATCAAACCTCAGCTCATTTTTCATGGTAGAAGTTGGGTTAATACAATGCCAGGCAACCAGTGACTTGGGAAGCTCAGGACACAGGGACTCTGTGCCAAATTCCCCTGGCAGCCTGGGGAGGGAAGAGCCAAGAGCACAACAATACAATCTGTAACCCTTTGCATCCCCTTGGCCCTTTTCACTAATTACAAATTAGCAGCTACAGATTAGGAGAATCCACCATAAAATCCAACCCTGGAGGTTTCACAGCTGTGTGTACCCTGAGCCCATCTTCCAGGCTGGATTTGACCAGCAGATCACAATTCCCCAGGAATCACTGTCCCAGCACTGTCCCAGCTTCATTCCAGGAGAATTCGGTTGCAGGGAAGTTTGGAATTGCAACCTTCTGAGCTAATGACTGATGCAAATGTGAGTTAATAGCAGCACAAGGGGTTCTGTATTTACCATACAGTAGCTCCTCTTGGATTACAGCATGGAAACAGCTCCTGGACACGGCAACGATCCCACCCCAGCCCTGAGCAAGCAGGCAGGAACCCCACACACAGCCTGGACAAAGCCTGGAATATCCTGGGAAACAGCAACACCAAAAACCACAGCTAAAATCACTGTTCAACAAATGCTCCTTCTCGCTGCTGCAGTGCAGAACCTCTGGTGGCTGCAAGCCAATTTCTCACTTTTCAACTAAATATTAGCTACTACAATTAAAATTACAATTTGGAAGCTGCAAAACCACCAACACCTCCAGGAGATTCCTACTTTTCACAGCCTCAAAGAAAAACAGAATCTCTACTCAGAATTATTCTGTTTTGTTTTAGTAAGCACACGCTGATTTTCAAAGCAAAAATTTTGCTTGCTCCCCCAAAAATGCTTATGAAATGAAAAAAAAATGTACCTACAGCAGTTACTTGGGGTTTTTTGTCTTAGAACTCCCTTTTCAACAACTTAGTGTTGCATTTACTCGGGGGGTGGGGCTGTCAAGTGACCACGGATGAACAAACTTACCGAAATTCCCAAGCAAAATAAATTTTCCATTTTACACAACAGCGCTTATTTCACTCATCCTCACTTTAAATGAAGAGTCACAGCCCTAAATATTGTTGAACTGGCAGTTTTTCTGCCAAAAAAAACACCAAACCAACAACAACAACAACAAAGCCCAAACAAAAACCCAATCCTAACAAAAATTGTAACACAGAAAAAAACCATCAAAAATTTTCCCTGAAGACTTTTGGAAGGGACAAAAATCTGGGCAGTGAGATCAACTTGTCTCCAGGAACAAGCCCTGCACGCAGACCTTCCCTATAGACACCTAAAATTATTGAGTTATCTCAGCAATCTCAGCAGACCACACCCCAGGCCTTTCTGTAGGCAAATAATTCCCTCTTCCTAAATTAGAACAACTCCTCTTCCGGGCAGGGAACTGGTTCTAATCCACTCCCTAAAAATCCTCTGCTCAATTCATCCACTTTCAATTCCTACAGTCTCTGGAAAAAATGAAAAACACCTGAAGCTTCTACTTCCACACTGGATAATATTTCTTCTGGAAATGTTCCAGCAATGTGTAGGACAGTACCATGAAAGCTCTGCCCTCGTGAAAATACAGCAGCATTTGTGAGTCCCTCCTGTTCACACATAAATAGCAAATCCTACAGATTTGTCACACAATTTTAAGATCATTTATAGGGCATTCATCAATTTCATGTTATTATGTAATTTATAGTTTAGAGCATCACTTAAAAATAATTCTCTATGGAAAATTTGTTGTTATGATTATCATGATGACAATAATTCTTGTTTTGCTATAAAAGACTTTATCTCAAAGGGCAATCAGAAGAGAAGTGTGTGAAGATAATATTTCACTGAAGTCCACAAGCTCAAACATTCCACACACTCTGGACAATCTCAGAGATGCATCCCTCAAGTCAAACATAAGGGCCCAAAATCACAATGAAGGATTACTGACCAAGCTTGAAAAAGAACTTAAAAATATATATACTACAAACAAATCCAGCTGTCCAAACAGCTTTGCCATCCCTGGGCTCCAGTTTGTCTTAAAAATCAGCATATTTTACCAACCCTGAGTCCATGGGCAGTGGGAGAGGTGCCAGTGCAATTCCAGCGCTTAAAATCCAGCAATTCCCATGGATGAGCCCAGAGCAGACACAGGGATCCACGCCCACCACCCCCATTCCCTGCTAGCACATCTACTCCCAGCTTTATTTTAGCCAAATCAGACACGATCCAAACCTCCAGTGAATTCCTCCAATCCTTAAAAAGCAGCCATGGCTCTCCAGCTGCTCCCCAGTGAACCGGAGCACTCACCAAGCATCATGTGCTGGGGCGGCTGTCACAAAGCCACACCCATGCCAGTGTCCCAGCCCTGCTGAGAGCAGCTCCGAGGTGGATAAATCCCTCTGGCCGAGGTGGATAAACCCCTCTGAGGTGGATAAACCCCTCTGAGGTGGATAAACCCCTCTGAGGTGGATAAACCCCTCTGCTCCCAGCGTTTGGTGCTGCAGAACTCTCACCCGAGGCTGCTCCGCTGGCTGGCACCGCCAGGGGGGAATTCACACCCGGCCCACAGCAACAGGCGGCCTCTGCCAGCTGCTGCAGGAAAAGGGAAAAAAGAGGCCCACGAAGGGGACAGCGCTGCCTGCACTCACTTCCAGCCTGCAGAGCCTGCAGGAATGCTGCCAAAAGCATTACTGTACCTCCAAGGCAAGAAATCGCAGACGGTTCTCACTGCCTTTGGCAGAACCGGAGCGCTGGCTCGAAATGGAAGCGCCAGAGTTTCACTCGCACAAAGAACAGCCACCCCCTTTTCTTCACACAAACACAATGCGTTGCTTAAGAGCAAACTTTATTTCTGCAACCTAATTCCGATAGGATTTGAGCATTTTCGGCATCTTTGTACTTGTTTTCCGAGCATCTTATACTGCCTTTATTCACTAAGTCTGAAAGAGGGCAGCTGCTTCTGTAAAAGGCTTTCTAACCCACTGATACAAATATCTGCTCCACAAGATGAGCATCATTTCCTGCAAAAGGCTCTACTTGCACACATTAATTCTGTTACTGTGAGGTGGGAAAACTTGGATTTAAAGTGCTATTTCAAAATAAGATTATAAACATCCAGAGGGAAAAATCCTTAGAGTTCCTTATTCAGAATTTTTAAGCAATACAAATTCACTAAAAAACCCCCAACCAAACAAAACTCCAACAAAACCTGAAAGCAGCAGCAATTTGCTCCAAGGGTCAGCCAATTATATGAACGACTCAGGACATGAAAAATACTCCAAGTAGCCCAATGCCTTCTTGAATGACTGTCATCTGAATACATAATGCCATTCCATCCCACTTTATCAGCTTTGTGCTTCCCAGTTCCTTTGAGCAGCCTTTTCCTTTTCTGGCTCAGTACCCCATCCCAAACTTGCAGAGATCCATGTGTTTTGCAGGAATCACTCCTGCCACAGAACCAGATATGCTTTCCTGAGAAACATAATGAATACCCTCCCTCAAAGGAAGGACATTTAAGTCTAAACCACTGAAGAAATACTAAAAAGAAATGGGATAATCTCACATATAAACAAACATTAGTCAGACTTTCTTTTTTTATCCTCACCAAAACAGGATTTTCAGAGATAAACCTTGGACCAGACAGTTACTTGCAAATGGAATCAACCAGGAGAACAGATTTCACAGCAGAAGAAAGAAATCAATAATAGCTGTGAAATGCACAAAGGAGTGTCCTGTTACAGCCTGCACCAAGCACAAATATTCAGATACAGATGAATTTCCCTTCCTGAGGCCTTCATATTCACAAGTATGAGAGAATGCAAGAGAACTGCATGATGTAAGACCTCAGTCCAAAGCCAAACCCACAAAACTGAAATCTAAATCTAATGTACAGTAAAATCAATTAACACAATCTCAGATCCTACTCGTTTTTCTCACAGGATTCTTTTTTAATGTTTGCCCATCTTTGCTCCAACACTCACAGACAGAATGGTTTTAGAAGACAGCACTGGCTGCTTTATAAGGTGTTTATTAAATTGGGAGTTCTGTCACTGCTGGAACATGTGTACAAATACAATGCAGAAACAATGACAAAGTTACCTTGTTGCAATAGGTACACACTGCAGGTTACCTGCAATTCAATTTTTTTTAAAAAAGAGGAAGAAACTGATTCACTCATCTCTCTGTTCTGTACTGCTGCTGCCTTGCTCAGCTCCAAATATATTCCAACTCCAAACCTACTCCAACCTCTATGTTTGTTCTCTTTTGCCTGGCACACTTGATGTCCCATTCTAAATTTCTCTCTTTTTTTGAAGAGCCTTTATGTGAGGCCATTCCTGAGACACAAACAACAAAAATTTAACTTATAATAAATACCCAGGAAATTTCTGCAATGGTAACTGATGTCATTAATTCTGATTTCATTGTTACCACAACAAGTGTCTAGGTATAAATGAATATTGCAGCAATCATAAAAAGTTTCTTAAAATGCACAGTGATTTCTGGAGAATAAACATAACCCTTTTCCACATCTTCAAAGTTTTGCTTAACTCTTACTAGGTGGGAATTAGCAGCTGAGCTCCCATCAGATCCAACTTCTTGAGGATTGAGGACAGAAAGTTTTTGGCCCATCAACTTAAGAGGAGAAACTTTTTGATCCTCTAACCTCCACCAGGACATCTCTGGCTTCCTTGTCCCAGCTCCTGCCTAGGAGCAGAGCAGTTCCTGGAAAGGTTCAGGACAAGTAACCAACTCTGGGATTTATCTGATTCAGCGACCTCTCCATAACTCTCTTTTCAAAGAACAACAGTAGCTCCAGTTGCCTCTGGAAAATCCTGTATCCTGCACAAAAAAAATGCTGCATGGAAGAATTATTTCTGCCAGCTGGGAAGAGCAAATGACAGAAGACATGAGTGTTTGGGAAGCTGAGAAAGGCTCTGCAGAGGATGTGGTCTGTCCTTGGGAGATGCTGCTACTGCACTTTGTTTGTCTGGATGGCAGTTTCTGCAGAACTCAGGCACATCAAAGCCTGCCAGAAACTCCATCCTACAGCCACCAGACTAGCCCAGAACTCAGGTTTCCTTTCTAGCCCAAAAGTGAACTCTGCAGATGCCACAACAGTGCCTGGATGTTTTGAGGCAGTGAAACAAAGCTGGTGGAGCAGAGGGACTGGAGCAAGGCAGGATACTGGAGGCACTGGGATGAACAGGATGGGATCTAAAAGAGCAAATCACTGCTGGAAGGGAAACTAAAACTATCCTTGCAGAACTCTGAGCTGCTTCAATTGCTTAAGGCACTTTGGATGCTTGGAGGAGAGAACTTCCAGGAGAACAAATGATAAAAACATGAGGTAAAGGAGACACTCCAAATTTCGAACAAGTAGGAAGGAAAATGTGAGCGTAGGGGAAGAGCAGGAAGGCTTTGATGGAGACATCTCCAAGGTCAGGGCAGTCAGAGGGACAGAGTCTGTGAAGGGATCCATTGGTACCCACTGCAGTGCCCACCCAAACACCTCTGGCACACATTTCCTCCTGCACTCTACCCATCCATCAGAGGGGGCATGTGCAGCTTTTTTAATTTCTTTTCAAGTCAAACTTGGCACACGCAATGAGCCTTTTATACCCAGTCACTGGAAAATACTGTAAAAACTATTTATGATCACCCCAGGCAGTGTCAGGGGAAAGCTGCACATCAAATGCAGCAGTGGGTCGTGTACCAGGGCACCAGCATCAGCCAGGGGCACTCAGCACTGCCAGGGCACTCCAGGCTGTCCTGCAGGCTCTGGGAAAACCTGCTGGTGTGTTCAGCCACAGTGGTGAAACCTGGCAGGAGTGTTAAAGAAAATACAAAATACCTGTTATGTTCTCTTAAAGGATTTACTGGGTTGCTCCTTACAATATTTTTAACTTTTTGTATTTGGAAAAAGCACTTTTGATCATCACCCAATGCCTGTCATGGAACTCTTTGAGTAAAAGTCGACACCAGCTTAAATGAATCCATGAACCCCAAATTCTTACAACCCTGTGGGGTTTTCCCTAGTTCCACCACCTAAAACACTGCATCAGGTTGAATTTTACAGCAGAGGAGCAGATTAATAATTTTCTTCAAATAGATGATAGGGGAAGTGAAAGATATTAACAGCATGAGCATGATCAATTTATTTGGTAAGAGCTTAAACAACACAAACCAGCCTCTGAAAATAAGGCCACAGTGCAGGAATTAACTGTGCCAAATCATCAGGAGAAAACAGGACTACACAGCCTTCCCTTCCAGCTTCATTGAGTCTAATGAGAAACAGGGAAAAGGGCCTGAGATCCTTAAGACTGACAAATTATGGTCTCTGTCCTCAGATACACACTGTAACATTAGCTGAGGTGAAGAAGGAAAAGCTGAGAAACTACAGTAATTCACTTCCAGACATTTCAAAAATTCTCAAAAAAACACCAGGCTCTTTAGGCCTTTAGACCAAGAGCAGTGTTTAAACAACTGGTTTTAAGAAATGAGACTTTTTTCACAGGCTGTTTTAAAGAAGGAATAAACATTTCATTAAAAGTTTATTGAAACTGTTTGCAATTGCTAATAAAATCTGAATTACCGAAAACTCTAGAAGCACTATAAAAACAGTAACAGCTTCATTGTATATTGCACAACTACTCAGACCAATATAGTAAAGTATTTCCTTGGAAAGCTGGTAACCAAATGGACCCCAGCAGCAGCAGAGTGTTTGGAAGGCATCTCTGCAGCTCAGACACCTAACACTCTGCCATCAATAGTCTCCTCTCACAGCAGCTTCTGGTTTAGGGGAGACTTAATTAGAAAAGCAAATCAAAGCAAAAATGTTTGAGGATTTTGCTTACTCCCTTTTGAAGTTACTGGTTTGTGAATTATGACAGTTACTGATTAAAAACATGACAAAGGTTTATGAAGCATCACTTGGGCAGCAGAACATCACTCATGTCAGGGGTGTCAGTCATGTCCACACGGCTCACTGGGACCCATCCACATGGGATCCATCTCCGTGGGATCCATCCACACCTGACACCACCACAACTGTGGGATCAATCCCTGTATGGGCCATTCACTGAACAGCTGGACTTGCTGATCCTTGTGGGTCCTTTTCAACTGGGAATATTCTGTGATTCTGTAACCCACCCACACAGGGTCCATCCACAGTGGGACCAATCCACTTGGGGATTCATCCACACCAGGATCCAGTCACATGGGATTCATGCAGAATTCCCACTGGGAAAGCAACCCCGTCACTGGGATCAAGCCTTCCAGACCCCAATGGCAGCAAAGCCCTTTTATTCCCCTCCTCTTTCTTTCAGGATAAACCTTAAACCAACCCAGTCCCAGCCCTGCACAGCCCAGCCTCAGGGCATCCCACAACCATCAGCCCTGTAGCTCAAGGATTCCCCAGGATCCCTTGGCTTCCTCCCCCAGATCACTGTTTGGGAATTCCAGCAGGCTGCCAGCACCTGGCAATGCTGCAGGAAGGAGTTAAACCTGCCAGGCTGTGCCTGCCATGCATCCCACAGCATCAGCACCTCCAGCCTGGGGAACAAAATTACCGATTCCACCAGAAATCAATGTAAGGTTTTATTCCAAACCTTACCCTCACACACTCATTGTCTATAGCAACCGTGTCCATAACATTCTCATTCTCAAGAGCACAGCTTTCTAGTAAAAGACACATCTGTCAAAACTGCAGGAAACATCTGGGAAAGTGGTTAAATAGAAAGAAGGGAGATTAAACCTTTGTTTCCATGGGATTGGATATACATCCAGAGTATATCTGCAAAGGTTACTTGTTCTTTTCTTGCTTCTTTCTAAGATCTCAGGCTTTTGGACTGGTGCTGAATTTCACCCCAAGTAGATATAGGTTGATTCACACAATGTAAAATTTTGCTTTTACCCTGGGGTAAAAATCCAACACCAGGGCTCAAGGGATTCCCCATTCACTAGAGTTGGACTCAATGATCCTTGTGGGTCCTTCCCAGCTCGGGATATTCTGTGATTCCCATTCCATCCCCGAGTGCACAGGACCCTGGATGCCTTCCCTAAGTGGGTGACCAAACCCCTCTGTGCAACACTAACATGGCTTTTCCCCTCAAGAGGCAGCCTGGAACCTTGCCACACCATGGAAGGGTCATGCTCCTCCACAAAAGATGGAAAATGAAAGTGGAAAACATGATATCAAAGCAGAAATCTGGAGCTGGCTAACAAACCCCTTCTGTTTGCAAGTGGAGGAGACACCTGAGCTAACACTGCCTGGTTTTTCAAGTACCTCAACATCTACCCCAATTTTGACAGATAGGTCTTTTTGTGAAGTACTGATAAGCTATCAATCAAATTGCTTTTAGCCCTGAAACTGCTCCTAACAAACCTTTCACATGTGCTTCAACTGAAAGGGACTGGAGTGCTTTCTAAAATTCCCCCTTGGCTAAGAACTGCAGAAATCTGTGTTAAATATTAACTCAGATATGGTGGCTCTTTCAAGTCGTCTCTGAAGGTTCAATTTAACACATATTTCTTGAAAACAATTTAATTTTCTGCAGTGTGTGATCTCTATTAAGAAATAAGAAAATGATTGATTCACTCCATCATTCAAGAAACACAGACAAGAAAAGGAAAAAAAAAAAAAAAGAAATTAAGGAAAGCAGTTTGAAAACTGTTCTGTGATCCCTTGTCCACTTAATCAAGGAGAGCCACACTGCCTCAGTTCCACTGAGGAGTTCAGCTCCAACAGGACTGCTTTGAGAGCCCCAGGTGAACCCCAAAATCCTTCAAGGGCACATTTGTGTCGAGGACTGGGTGAAGACACTTCACTCAGTAGATGAAGACACTTTGGGTGTTCTCAACTCTGTGCTGGGGTTTTTTCCCACAACTCCAAATTTTCACAATGAAATGACAGTGAGAACATATTTCTCTGTACCACATGAAGTTTGGAACTCAAAGAGCAGCATTTGCAGCAAAGAGCTTCTCTGACAACTGCCAGGCTGCCTCTGAGAGCCGTTTCTGCATCTTTTCAAGCCCTGCCGGAGCCACGTTCCTCCACAACAGGGACCTGATTTTCTGCAGAACATTTCCACTCTGCATTCTCAGCCAAGCTTGGGAGGAAGGTGACAAGAATGCCCCTCTAATGAGGATATTTATTTATTCAGTATTTCAAATCTTACTCAAAACTTCTCCCTTTGAGCAACTCTAAACTCGCTGAAGATGCAGCTGAGCCTGCTCTGAGCACAAGATTGGATGAAATGGTCAGTTCTAATCTGAATTGTTCCATGGTCTTCAAATACAGGCAACTTTTAGCACACTTTTTTTTAAAGGATGCCCCACTAATTTCTATCACAGCGTCATTAAAGTGAAAAAATTATATTGGATATTCATGGTAAAAAACTTGTGGTGTAATGCAGCTTCAGGAGTGTTTTGGGTGGGATTGACATCATTCTTCAGTGTAACAAAACTGAAGACAGCGCAGAATTTGAAGAGTGTGAAACTGCACATCATTTTACAAGATACACATTAAAGTAACCTATTCATGAGCAGACCTTTTATTACAAGAAGCAGCCAAATTATTTATGACACAAGCCAAGAAGACAATTATTCCCTCCACTTCACAGCTGCGACCATTTAGCTGCAGGAAGATTTTTATACAGAAATTAATTGCCATCGAAATCCTAATGCCACCAAACCAAAGGGCAACGAGGGAGGAATTCTCCACGCACAAGCCCGCTGGTCCCAAATCCCCAGCTTCCAGGCTGACGTACTCCGCACAAGGCAACAAAAATAATGGTCCCGGCTGAATTCCAAAGGACATTTCTTTGGAAGGGGCAGCGCTGTGCCCGCTGGCCGCGCTGGGGACTCTTAGGGCGGCGGGGCGGCCGGGACAAGGCGGCCTTTGTGTGCCCGGGCTGCGGAACG
>WEIU01023057.1:9565-32122 GCA_013389925.1 Aegithalos caudatus | reverse complement strand
AGGGAGGAGAGACAGAGCAGGGAGGGAGCAGCCACAGAACCCGGGAGGGAAGGGGGGAGCCTGAGGGGGCAAAGAATCCGGGAGGAGAGAGGGAGAGAAGGAGGGATGGAAGAGGGAGAGAGGGAGCAGGGAAGCGGGGAGGAGAGCGGGAAGGAGGGAGGGAGCACGGGAGGAGAGCAGGAGGGAGCCAGGGAAGGAGAAAGGGAGAAGAGCAGGACAGAGGGAGGGAGGAGAGAGATAGGGAAGGAAGGCAGCAGGGACACAGGGAAGGAGAAAGAGAGGGGCCCGGGAAGGAGCTCGAGAGGAAGGGAGCGCGGGCAGGAGGGAGGGAAGGAAGGAGCGCGGGCAGGAGGCAGGGAAGGAAGGAGCTCGGGCAGGAGGCAGGGAAGGAAGGAAGGAGCTCGGGCGGCAGCGCTGCCCCAAGCGCTCCCCGGAGGGGTCAGGACGGAGCCGCCCGCCCCTGCCCCGCACAGAATTCTCATGTAACCCCAGCTCCCAATCACTGCTGTAAACCGTGGTGCTTTTAGTGAATTCACAGGAAAACAAAGCCATGTTTCAAGCCCAGCCTCCAAACAAGCTCCCTTCTCCTCTCCAGAGCAGCACGAAGCCATAAGCACCTTTTACTTCAGCAAGATTTAACTTTAGTGAGTGCATTTTGAGTAAAACACCTGAGGGACGCACCAGAAAGTGTGAAATTCCAATAAGGGAATTCCATATTCCCTGTCACTATACTTTAATTTGGAAGTATTTGTTCTTCCCAGCCGAGGAGTTTATGGGTGTTCACAACTTCTATCACCACAAAAACACAGAAGCTATAAAAGTATACGAAAGTGAGGCAGTGTCACATACTGTTTGGGTTTTTTTAAATTAATACACAAGCTCTCAAGTATATTTTATTATCCTAACACTGAGAATTCTCTCCTTTGAAAAAGCACCTTTGATAAATTGTTCTTTGCACATGAATTCCCCTACACATTTGAAGATCCTGCTAGGCTTGCCAGGGCATTTGATTCACTCTGCTCCAGAGACTGCTCTCCAATAGCTGTGTTTTTCCACAATAAAAGTAAACATACCCAAGTACAGCTCACAAATGATCCTTCAGGGAATTACACCTGAGCGGGGAATGTCTCAAAGCACTCCATTTCCAAACAAAGGGCTGACGTAACTGGATTTCTAATAACATCCAAAGCCTTTCAATGGATTCATTCCCACTGAAGCACAGTGGGGTGCTGCTACCTCCGAGTTAAGATCAAATTGCTAACGAAAAGGTTCCACCATTTATAATGAACCAAACACACAATTCTTGGCCTATTTAATTACACTTCCAGCCACAAGATGCTGGTGTTAAGAGAATGAATACACAACTGCTTCCCAGTTCCACCAGCACCATCACAAAGACCCAAATGCCAGAACAAGAGCTGCTGCTGGAGGTTATAAAGACTTCTGTCAGCTGTGCCCAGGTTTTGTGTCATCAACACTTTCATCCTGTTTCCAGGGCACTTGGCCCTGAAAAGTTCAAAATACACAGCCTCAAACTTATGTTTACAGTCCCAGCCACAGAAATGTCTTTGCTGTCACCACAGACACCTGATCTCCACACTACACATCTCTTACACATTTGAATTTCTAAACTGAACCTTGTCAATCTTACACCTCTAGAACCTCCAAGTCACTACAATGGCTGCCATTATCATGCTCCATGAAGTAATTCTTTCCCCAAATCTACTTTGTTTTCTAAGGTGTGAACAAACCTAGATTCCACAACACACTTCCCATTTCCCAACCAAAATTCTTATGACAGATCCACAGGGTTTGAAAAGCCCAATTCTACCATTAAACCAGAACACCAGAATCAGAAAAAATATGGAAAATATGAAAACAGTAAAAAAAAATAACTTAATTGGAGGCAGTAGCAGGGAAATTAGAATAAAACTCAGAGAATGTTTGTGAACATTTCTGCTATATCTGAAATACACAGAAATTCAGCTATTTCAGATGAATCACAAATGTCTGAGTTTTTGTAATATTCCATTGAAAGCAGATATTTTTTGTATGACCAGATCAAAATTACAAAGTAAAGCAGAAAAAGAGATGGCCTCATGGATGCTATTTTAGATTACAATTCATCTGCAGCAGATGGTTAAATTGAAACAGAACACATGAACCCTGGGCAAAAAAACTAGTGCTTTTCATTACAAGAAAAGATATATGTTTCATATACAAGATCACAGAAAGAATCTATTGAGAAAAACCATAAAAATGTGCCACACTGGAAAATATTAGACAGCTCTGACATATAGGTATGGGATCACACGAAATAACTGCCTGCATCGTTTAGTTTTGAACCTTGGTCGCACATGAGTCTGTTGGTTCAGACTTCATTATTTTTATGGCCTCCGCTGTATAAAGTGTTATAATGTATGTAACCGCCAGCTGTGTTTTATTTCATCAGTAGAAAATGAGCCTTAAAAAAAAAAAAAAATCACTTTTCCCCCATAAAGTTACATAACATTTCAAAAATGCCATAAATCTCCTCAGTCGTGTCACACATCCAGAAATGCAGCACAAGGTTCTTTCCAAGGGTTTTTTCCAAGCCCTCCCGGCCCCAGAGAAAGGCTATAAACAGTTAATTTTTTCGGGGAGAGGAGGAGGTATGTTGTAAATGAGAAGCGAGTTTTTATTGTTTTGCATTACTTCAGCGCTGGATTCCCGATTTGTAACAAATTCCAAGGCTGCAGACTGCAGGCCCAGCCTGTGAGTAAGGCTGCGGTGATTTATGGGAGGATAAATCCCTCCGTCCACATCCCATGACTGTGGAATGCACGGAATGCCGGGGCTGCAGGAGCTGAGGCAGCAGCCACAGGAGCTCCATCCATTGCTTCCTCCAGGCAGGAATGACAGGAATTCTCCAGCAGTGCCAGCCAGGCTCGCATTCCCAGGAATGGCATCTGCTGATTGCCCAACACATGCTCATCAAGGCCTTACCTGGCCGGCACATTCCACACCTGACTGTCAGAGCAGGAATGTTTAGCAACAACTGCTGCCTGCCCAGTTGTCAAGGCAGCCCAGGAAGCAGCTGGCTCGGAGCTCCTGGCCTCGAAAAAATGCAAAGCACTCCTGTTCCTCCTCCTCCTCCGCCTGCTGCTGCCTCCCCACCCCCGGCCAGAGCCTCAGAATGGGGGGAAGTGAAAGGAGCGCGTTACAAGAACGAGGGAACAATACTGCAGAAATGGCAAGGCGAATACCTATGGCTCGCTATAAATAGTTAAGCTGAGCTAATTCCTGTTACTTCAGGCTGTACGAAAACAAAAGAAAACATGAAAACCCATCTAATCGCGGCGGCTCTTGTGCGGGTCTCTCACACAAGCTGGAACAAAGGGAAAAAACCCAGCGCGAAGTTTGAGCCAGAACGGGATTTCAGCCCAGTTCCGTGCGGGGACAGACGCGAGGCACTTACAGATGCGGGTTGAACATGCGGCTCATTTTGGAGACGTGGTCGTTTTCACAGTCCAGCTCCTCGTCCCCCTGGTCCATGCTGAGCTTCCTCTTGCTGGGGCTGATGGGCGGCGGGCCCGTGCGGTGGTTGCTGAGCGCGGGGGATTGCAGGGGCTGCATTCGGGGCTCCCCTCTCAGCGCCGCTTCACCTGCCCGGGGAGACACGACACGGGGTCACCACGGGGACAACAGCGACAAACACCCCCGGGGGATCGCAGCAACACCCCTGAAATGCCCAGTAACATCCCCCAGAACTGACCAGCAACATCCCCGAAACTGCCCAGTAACATCCCCCAGAACTGACCAGCAACATCCCCCAGAACTGACCAGCAACATCCCCGAAACTGCCCAGTAACATCCCCCAAACTGCCCAGTAACATCCCCCAAAGTGCACACGTGTGACGCTGCTGTAGGATGGACAAGGCATCCCAAACCACGCTTTATGCTGGAACAAGAGGGGAGAGAAGGCAGCAGGAGAGGGGTACCTCACCCCGGATGATCCCACAGGCTGAACTAACCCATCTTTGCAGCGTTTTTTCACTCAGATTCCTCCCCTTGCAGGCTGCAATCCCAGCGCCGGGCTGTGATTACCTCACTCTGCAAACCGTGACTATTCACAGGGAAATAAAAGCTTTGTTCCTCTTCTTACGGCCGCGGTTATAAATTCCAGGCCTACAGTTCACGTTAATGCCAAATATTCCAGATCTCAAACTGAATAAACGTTCAGATTCTCAGATGATTCCCTTTGTAAAAAGCTTGTCCAAAACAAGCTTGTCTGGTATATAACTATGCAAGGGAAAAATTAGGGGGGAAACTGGAACTTGCTGATTCAAGTTTTAAATATGTCCTTAAATGTCTTTCTCTATACTTTAAAACTACGTTTGGCCCCGCGAACAAAAGAGCACAATTCTTCAGCAGAGGAATCACAGAAATGCTGATTTCCAACTGGTGGCAGACTGAGTAGATGGTAAGTTTTTATATAATCTAACACCTCCCAGAAAAAGCCATTCCCAGCATATGGGAGCTGTGTATAAATAATTCCAGCAATGCTACAGTTGGCTGTGCACAAACACACGGGCAGATCGTTGCTAAGCAGGCGTCAAAGCGTGACCACAGCTTTTCCCATTTCAATTCCACGTCTCACTGCTCCTATAGCCTGAAGCACAGTGCTGCACTTCTCCACCTATGGACTTTACTGGAACTCACATCCTCAGGTCATATTTAGATCTCACAGGGATTTCAAGATGTTAAAAAAGTGATTTTGGGGCTCCATCAGGCCTTGGAGAGGAGCTAAATTAACCAGGGTTACCTATTCTGGTAATATCCCTGAAATAGCTGCTTTTGTTAGAGTTTAGAATTTGTATTTTTCCTACACTGCCAGAAGCATTTTGTTTTCTACACAGCCATAATTTCCAGACCTAAAATTAGGCCTAAGTTAAATCCATCTAGAGCCCTGTGGTACCTGACAATGGAAATCTTTGTGTGCCACCACACATTTTCACATCATCACCGAGGCAGATGATTTATAAAATGCTGCCTTAATTCCACACACGACAAATAACATTTTGTTGGGGAAAAAAAGGAGCGAGAAAACCTCCTGAATGTTTACCAGTAAAAATAAGCATTCTGCCAATTTAGTCAGCATAATATAAACTAGCAAATATACGCTGACCTATAATACACCACAAGCCATGATTTCTATTAAAGACTCTGGCACCAAATCTAAATAGGAACTTTCCATCTCAGCTCTAAATAGCAAAAACTGTGCCCTGCTGCAAATGCTCTGGGACAGACACCCAGAGCTCTCCTGTTCCAACCAAACATTAATTGAGAAGCCCCCACAAGCACCCCAGTGCCACGAAAAAGGCTTTTAGCAATACAGCATCTCTTGGAAATTTCTTTCAGATCAGTAAATTTGAGCGTTTTTCCCTTGTATTTTGCCAATAGAAACCCCCACCTACAGAGTGTTCATGTTCTAAACTTTCAAAGCAAACCACATCACACCAGTTCCTCTCCATGAGGAATCTCCCTCAGTCCTGCCTTTGAAAAGGAATAATTTAAGAGCAATGTCAAAGATAAAGCTTTCAGCACCTGAGGCTGGAGGCTGTGTCCTCCCACCCATGCACGATCACTCTTCTCCCTGCAGGATCTCCCATCGCTTCTGGGAACTCCAACACGAAATTCCACAACAGCAATTACAAATTCCATGTGGGCACCTAACTCCTACTGACTCCTGAGCAACTCCTAACAGTGCCTTGGGCAGTTTAAATACCCATGTAAAGCTAACTTGGGTGTTCACAAACTCCCCCAAATCTCTAGACATTTTTCAGTTCAGTAAATCAGAAACTTGCCTTTTTTACCCAAACAGGATCTGATACAATTACCAAAATGGGACTTTTAAAATTTGAAATTGAAAGCCTAGTTTCTTCTATGTATGCTAACAACAGCATTTATGTATTAACATTCAGACTGAGTATAAAATTGGGCAAAAATGCTATTGTATGATGGAAGCAACATATTTTAAAGAAATTTAGCAAAGAAAGGAAGGGCTCCTAATTTTAAAAGCCTATCCAATTTGGTAATGCATTTTCCTGATTATGCAGGGAACACCAAGACTTCAGCTAAACATACCAGGATCTGACCAGCACCACTGGGCCAAAATTAATCAAATTAACCAAACTTTGAACAGGTGGGAGCAGTGAGTCTTACAGGACAGTTAAATTTGTACAGCCCTTTCTGCCCACACCAGGCAGGAGGACAATGCCAAAAAGAGCCTAGATAACAGGGAAATCAAGGAAATGAGGAAAAATCTCTTTAGAGGGATAAAATGCAAATTCCTATATTGGTTTTGCACTGCACCATGAGTTCTCATGGGGAGATTTGATTAGGTCTAAAACTGCTCTTCATTTAAGTAGAATTCCTTCCCCACTACTTTCCTCCTTACCAAATGTGAATTTAAAGCAGAGAGAGAGAAACCACAGAGGAGACCACAGTCCCAAATGCTGTTTTAGGGACTAGATTTGTCTCCCCCAGCTGACCACACTCCATGGAAACCAGACTCCCATCACACAGCTGGCAAGACAACACTCTGATAAAACAACTGTGTTTTATAAATTCCCCAAGTCCAAACTCCAGGCTTCAAAATTCATTACTGTGACGGCTTGTGTCTGCCCTGCAACTGAGAGCAGAGATAGCAAACACATTTATTGTGCCTCTCATAATGCTCCTCTTTGTTTCAGCCAGCAGCTGGTGGAAGGCACTCCAGATCTGCTGCTTTCAGATACTTCTCCTTACAACTATTCATGCTAGTATTTCTTTTTTTTTTTCTTCTCCTCCTCCTCCTCTTTTTTTATTAAAACTGTTGGGCAACATGATAAAGCACAGACAAGCTAAACAAAGATAACACCGTGACGTAGTGTCTGCCTATAGAGCAGCTCTGCTCTCGCTTGACACCAGCCCATGCAGTCAGCAGGAATGTGCTTTATTTTAACCACTTAGGAGCCTGACTGAAAGTGCTTCCACTCAACACAATGTTTGCCAGGCCAGCAGGGCTCTTCCCAGCCCCTCACAGCCCTGGGACAGCTCTCTGTAAACAGAGGATGTCCAGCTCTGTTTGCCTTGCTCTGGTCAGCAGGAGCCCGGCCCCACCGGAACGTCCCCAACAGCAGAAGTCGTGTTTTTACAAGTGTGCCTTGACAGAGAGACACCAGAGGGGTCTGAAATCTGTCTGAGAGCTCCAGGAGTCACCAAGGACTGGGGAAAAAAAAATATACACTACTCTGGAGCAAGCTTCCTTCCTGTGACTCGCTATGGGCTGCACTGACACAGGGCTGCCATGTCCTATCCTCCCTCCCAATTTCCTCTCTCCCGCTGGCTGCTTTTAATGCACAAAATCTGAGCATTAATTGCAACCCAGAAATGAAAGGCTTTGTCTTGCCAGCTGAAGATTGACATGGTGCAGACCTTAGGCAGGTTAGAATAAAACTCCTCCAAAAAAAACCCTGGCACTGTCCTCGCCATTTTTTGTTCTGCATCTGACAGATGGATTTATCCACAAGAGTGAATTCCTGACAAGTTTATTAACTTTTAGGAAAAAAAAACAAACTTAAAAGTCTTCAGTTGGGCTGTTTTGTCATCAAGGTCCTTACCTTTAAGGTCTTGGATTGAATTACTATGACCTCAGGCCACTCTATTAATTAAAAACATCATGGGCAAGACATTTAATTAACGGGCATCACACCTTTAATTACCTTTTCCAATACCTGCAGACAAACTCTCATCAGTCAGAGGAGTTGCCTCATGTTCTTAAGGCCAAATTCCCAGGAAGGAGTAGTACATGAAGATCTTCTAGGGCAGTTTTTTCAATTAATTTAAGACCAAAAATTTATTTTCATGGAATATGCTGAAAAGCCAAGATCTTCATAAAAGCAATACAGATGTGAAAAAGATACAGTAAAATAAAAGTTATTCTTTTCTATCGCTGTGTTCTAAAAATTGTTACGTGATTAAATAAATAGATTGGAACAAATTTCTAAACTGTTGCATGTTTTATTCCACTATGGCAAACACAGAAGTCAGTACGTGCCAACATAAATTGGGATAAATGGCATAAAAATTCCAATTCATGCACAAAGTAAAAATAATCACATGATTTGAGATATCAAATACCAAGCAGGGAAGTCACCACAAATTACTCAATTCAACAAGTCATCAAAACAAGTTATCAGCCCAGACGTGCAGTGCAGCAGCAGAGTCCCTGTGCAGATGCTGCCAGCTGCCTGCTCTGGGTGTTATTTCACTCACACTGCACAGGCTGACAGCCCTGGCACTGGGAAATTCCCCCCAAATCAGATCTGTGTGAAACAGGCTGCAAGCAATCTGCCAAGTGTGCACTTCCAGGCACATTTGCTTCACTTGCTTGACCAAAGACAACAAAGTAATCCGTTCTCAGGGGGAAATCTTTGGCCACCATGAAAAAGACATCCTAAGAAGAATTACAAATTATATTATTTATATCATTGCTGAGCACTCCTGCAACCCCCACTCAGAAAAACCAACAAAATCCCTTCTCCCAAAAACCAGCATTCTGCACCACTACTTTATTTCTGGGTTGCTTCTACAGAAGATATGATTTAAGATGAGCTTAAATAAGACTTGATTCTGGGAAGTAGTAGATCAACCACTGTAAACAGAGTGACAGTAGTCTGTATTTCCTTTAGAGTACATTAAACAGGACTATCTGGAGAGCATAATAAAACAGCAAACTACAGAACAACAAAAAATTAAGTATTAATGGCAACAGACCGATTAAAACATGCTGCTAAGAAATCAGACCTTGGAAATATTCTTTATTATAATTGATAGATTTCTTTCAGCAGCCAACTTACTGATTCCTTCATCTGCCACATATTTTACTGACTTTCTGCTATGATAACAAAAAGCTAATTTAGGAAACCAAAAAGTCACATACACATGTGGAGGAAAATTGGCAAAAGCCTCTTCTCCTCCGTTTACAAAACATATGAAAAGCACTTACTCCTGGAAGCAAGCTCTGGCTACCACTGTGCAGAGATCTGTATGCCAGAAAACCCATGGCCAAACCCAAAATACAGTGATTAAAGTGACTGCTCAGTGCTGGCTCCTCCAGCTGCCCCTGCCTGCCAAGCAGGGCCACGTTCTGCTCCACACTGCAGGCAGGGACATTGCATAGTGACCTCTGCATTCAATCACCTCCACCCACTTTCCTCCTCTTTCCTTCTAAAGCCTCACAAAGGAGACAGAATTTGGTGCAGCAGCATCACTGGCAGCCTGCAGCAGGCTCGCTAGAGGATCCTTCCAAAAATATATTGTTAATCAAATTTAGAGATGATTTCTACTTAATAGGTCTTGAAAACAGTGTATTATGTACCAAAAACTACAGTGCAATAGGCAGAAAATGGCAGATTTGCCTCTCCCAAGCCAACATTATCCTATTTGTAATAGGTAGTACGTAAAAATGACTGCTCATCTGAAATTCTCTCTCCTCGCTCTGTAAAAGCACAGCTGTACAAAATACCATTGCTACATCAACTGCCTTGGCTGGGGAACTGTGTTAGTTCCACAAACTATTTCACAAATACCTAAGATTAATAAAAAAATCTTTGCTGAATGCTTCAACAATGGCTGAAAAATTCCCCTGAAAAATTCAGGTACTTGGTATTTTCCCTGGCATCTGAAAATACCATATACCAGCTGAGGGAGTCTCCTTGGTAAGGAGACAAGAATTGATGGCACAGGAAGAAGAAGGGCAGCAGGTCTGCCACAAAGAAAGCAGGGTGGAATAAATTTTAATGCTGTGGTCTGGCAGAGCTCTCCAATATTTCCTCTGTCAAACTGCAGCTCTCACACCTCAACAGTTGTGACGGTGAGGCTGTGTTCAGTTCCAGCCCAACACTGAACTCAGGCTTGGGTCTAACTTTAGACCATGAGATTACTTCATAATTCTGCAGCTCTCACTTAAGATAATGTCTCAATTCGGTAACTGTTACAAAACTCTGAAGAAAGTGTTGCTTTTTCTGCTTAGAGTACCTGTACTGAAACTGTGGCTAAAACAAGATTTCTCTTATCTGGCAGCCAAGATCTGGATGTGGTCAATGCCAGAACTCCACTGATCTCCAGACAAATGACACCAGGGTTGTTACAGTACTGCTTAACACCCGTGTCAGAGGAGGATTTCTCTGCCAGAGGATGGGGTTGTGCTCCAGGAGCAGGGCTGCACCCCAGGAGCAACCTTGGAGCCTTCTGCCAGCTCTCCCAGGAAAAACCTGCATCAACAATCCAAAGTCAGTTAAGAGGGACTAAAAATTAGCACAATTATAATTTTGTCCTTGCTCAGAGAAGAACAAAGTTCTGGGCTAAGCCCAGCTCCTGAGTCCAGCCAAGGGCAGCAGTTTGGGCATCTCAAACACAGGAGGGAAAAAAGGAAGACAAAGGGAGAAGAATCATCTACACTTCCTGCAGAAAACAATAAATTCCATATTCTTTTTTGTCTAGTCAATATGACATTCCTCTTTGCTGGGCAGCAAAAGACACATATGATAATGTGATTTTATTGGAAATATAAAAGCATTATCAATATTATTTTTTTTTTGTCAATGAAATATAATTAAAGCAACATGTTGAAGATATTGTTTCCCACACCAAAGGTGGTTTCAGACCTAGGTGTTCTTTTTTTGGTCACCAAGACTGAGTGTCTTAAACAATTTAGTTGCATAAAAGATGGCAAAGCTAAACTAATCAAAGACCATCTGAAACAATCAAAGCCAGAAGCCCTGCCATCTATTTCAAAAGTAAATCAAAGTCACTGCAAGGTCACAACAGAAGAAATTGTAAGACTGGGGGCTAAGGCAATATTTCAGTGCACTAAATCCTACCTTATAGCTGGATTGTCATGTGATGGCAAAGAGACAGAAATTCAACTTGTGAAAGCTCAGATTTGAGTAATTCCCCCTAAAGAGAAAATATTTGTTACCCTCCCTCTGGTTGGTTGGTTGCTTTTTGGCTTTTTCTGGATATTGTTTCTGTTAGTGGATACTCAGGTTTAAATCTCCCCCTCTGCTCCAATGGCTGATATTCCATGGATATATGATCCTGTAACACAAATTAAATTCTGGGTGTTCAGTGTCCCTTGTGGATATGAACAGAGCCAGGATGTTCTACAGCAACCATGCTTCAGACATTAATTCTGAGATGTTCACTTGCAACGGAGTCATATTAAAAGTAAATTCAATAAACTTTGCTTCATAAGGATTTGAAGCAAAAGGTGAAAGTAAAAAAACTATTCCACTTCAGCTGGAGCCTATTTTTAGAAGTACTACAGGCTTTTATTGCAGTTTAAAATAAACATGCTCTGAACACCTTTTCTCACATTATTCTCCTATGCTACATGTGGAAAAATTCGGGCCATCAAGAAAATGAGCTCTCTAAAAGAGCTGTGAAATCTGATATCACACTTTCCAGCAATGTTTCTTTTATTCTCATTTTATTTCTCCCCAAATTCCCTACCTGGAGGGTAAAACAGCCCTCAAGAGAGGATAGAAATGCTTTAAAATATGAACAGAAAAGCAGATGTATTTAAAACGTTAGGAAAAGACACGCACAGGTGGGTACTGCTTTTGGGATGGATCTGGAATAAAGCAGGGTCACTGTGCAAGATCCTGAGGGGATCCCTGGGACTTGCATCCAAGTGACCAAATTCTCTTCCTAAACCACAGAAAAATGAGAAAAAAAATCACATTTGGCTCCATAAACACAGGAAAAAGTTGGATTTCCACTTTGGTTTTGTACCTGACGTGCAGCCTCCTGGTCTCCACGTGAGGGACACTCAGCCCCTTCAGCCAAGCTGGACAGAATATCCAAGATTTTAATCCACTGAGCAGCAGAACAATCCCAACCCATCTCCCACAAAGAATCCATTGTGGAGAACAAAATCCCTTTGTCCTTCAGGACGGGCTCCAAAGCCCCTGGTGCAGAGGGAGAGCGAGGGAGCAGCAACAACTGCACAGGGCAGAGGAGCACTGGGGATCCCCAGCAAACCACAGGAGCCTTGCTGAGGGATCAGGATGGGCTCTGGCCATGGGAAACCAGCAAGATGTGCCAGCCTGCCCCTTCCTCATCAGCAGGGATGTGCTGAGACTGAGACAGGGCCCAGCCACTGCTTCAGACAGGAAAATAAAGCCAATTCAGCCCAGCACAAGCTCTGTAGAGTGCGTAACGTAGGATTTGTATTCTGAGATACAACTCAACACTCCCTCAGATGCTGCTCTCCTGCAGTGGTTTAGCAACAAAGAACTTGTGAAGGCTCCTAGAAGAGGCCAGAGAACAGTGCAGCTCATGAGATTCAGAGGAAAGGATTCCATATCATTTCTCCAGGGTTATGGGTGCTGGTATAAAGAAACACACAAAAGCTGAAATATCACCGCTGTTCCTGACAGCACTGTCTTCCAGAACAAACAGGCACACAGCACCACAAAGGAAAAAGATTAAACTAAATCTGTGCCTCTGACAGAGCAGTTTGTAATCTTGGGTTTGTGACACACAACTACATCAGTTTTACTGGGGGAAAAGTAAATGGCTATGAAGAGATGTACAGAAAAATTTTAGCTAACCAGAGAGCACAAAAGCTTTAAAACTGTTGCTCCACTCCACAGTTTAGCTGTGAACAAGCTGGTAGCAGAGAATGAATTCCTGCTCAGAAGGCCTGAAGGTGGTGGATGTGACTTCAGGCACTCCCAGCCAGGCCAGCAGCAGAACTGGGATTGCTGGAGGCTGTCCCAGGGACAGAAGGGAGGCAGTCCCGTGGTGCCAGGGATGGATGGATGGCAGCACTGTCCAGCTCAGAGCCCGCCTGTTTATTTCACAAGCAGGGGGTGCTTTGTGGGGCCAAGTTGCAGGGTCACTTCAAATCAGTGTTCTCTCCAAGGGGAAGCCAAGGCAGGGCAGATAGAGGGAGGGATTGTGTTTGCTACCAAGAAATTACATGCTGCCTGGGCAGCCTTTCTCACAGTTTTCTGGGCATTGAGGACAGGTTTTCCAGAACTCTTGGAAAAACAAGAACAAGCAGACGTTCTTATTCTTGAAGTTATCTTGACAGTCATGGGGTTGGAAGGGGTGAGCAGCACCAAAGTCACACTCTGCTGCTCAAAGACCTTTAATTAGGGCTGTGTCTTTCTGCCCTGTATCTACTAGTTCTCAGCTGAATCTCCCTTTTGACAACAACTCCAGGCTCCTTCTCTATTTATTTCAGAGCTGCAGAAGCAACTCAATCCTGACACAACCCAGAAAAGACAGGGAAGTGCAGACGGGTTGGTAAAACAAAGGTAAATATGTCAGCTGAGTGTTTGTGACCCACCACTCACATCACACTACCCCCACAGGAGCAAGGAATCAAATCTCTCACTGCATTACTAAGATATAATTCCCCAGTGAATCACCTGTAAAATCCTTCCCCATCTCACCTGAAAAACATTTCTGCAGATCTCTACCCTCTTATCATACATTTAAGATGTTCCACCCCATAATTACTCAGGGTTTGTATTAACTGTGAAGTTTTTAATGGAACCAAACAGCAATGCTGGGGGCAGTGAGACACTGCATTATTAATTAAAAGGTTTGAAAGCCCTGCTTCAAGTCAGAAATGGGCTCAGCCTGGCTTGCATTGCACAAGCACAGCTGGACTGCTATTTCATTAAGTCCCTGATCCCAACTCGTCCTGCAAAGAGAATATTAAAATTAACTGCCAGCATCTGTGGGCACATTCCTTTTATCCAGCTCAACAGGCTCTGATCTAAAGGAACAGACCTGGGGAGGTCCTGTGGCTCAGACAGGGGAACTTCAAATTCTTCCCAGCATTGTCTGCAAGGCCTCATTCCTTTTTTCAGCTAAAAAGACGCAACTACATCCACTGAAGGAGATTCCATCACCCCAGTTTGGGTGGGCTCCACTACACAGGGACCAAAGTCACAATATTTTGGTCCAAAAGCTCCTGTTTGCCCTCCGTGACTGCTGAGCACAAAGTAAGGATCAAGCCCATACAGCATCAGTTTTTGTTTTTACATTGTTTTTACCTGCTTAGCTCATTAATGACATTTTATGTGAACATCTCAAACAGGTAAAAACAATTTTCTTTACTAAGGTCATGGTAAGGTTTAGCAGCTGTGGCAAAATATTCCAATGGAGGCACTTGGAATGCTCCTATCAGCTTTATCCTAGACTTCTGTGAGTTCAACCAGTTACAGCTCTTTATCCCCCACTGTAAATAAGGATCACATTCACAGGAGTGGCTAAAAGTTGAATTAACTGGGCTTCTGTGGGAGGAAGGATTCTGCAGAGAGGATTAAAAATAGATGCAAATGTGAGCATTAAAATGTTTGTTGTCATACTTGTTGCTAAATGCAATAGTTGAGAAACACTTGAACTCAAACAGGGTAGTGTTCAATCTACTGTACTGCAAAGAAAAACTCAGAACATCCAAGGATTAGCTGTTAAGGCAAGCATAATGTACCTCAAAGCACTCACAGTCTTAGATATTTGGACTTTTAAGAGTTCATAAAGAAAGATAACAATCGTTTTAAACTTTCTTTGTGATGAGCTGAGTTCAATACATGTATTATGTAACATTAGTGAGAGAAGCATTTTCGAAGATAGAGAACCCAGCCAAGGCTCTGTAAACATCCTTGCTAATGCTGGAATTCCTCTTTCTGCCACCTTTGGTAAATAGCTCAGTGTAATGCCTGCAGCAGGACAAGAGCAGAGTGTTCACCTCTGGCTTTGGAGTGTTCAGCAGGAAAAGTGTGCACGTCAGCATTGGCCCAGCTGGCCCGAGGAGATTTCATTCACGCCAAGCACGGAGCGGCTGCGAGAGCTCCGAGATGCCCCAGCAGGAAAACTGCAGGGTGGGGGTTAAACAAGCACCACTGCACACCAGATGGCTGAGGAGGACAGCTAAAAAAGATCTGGAGCACAAGGAAGAATATTAAAAAAAAAAAAATTTAAAAATTCCCCTTCGATGCCATAAATATTTATACTAAATCCAAGGAACTGGCCGAGTTGAGACTTGTCCTACGTGAATCATACAGCACTTCCCTCACCCTGTCTTCATTTCATGTGTTCTGGATAAAAGCACCACAAAGGAGGGGCCACAGTTGTGTCAACTTCTTTTTCCCTATGTAAGAGCAGTTCTTGTCAAGCTGCTTTAGAAGATATTGCTTTCCAAAGAATATAAACAGAACAACTGAATAGTCCTATTTTACTTGGCCAGCTCCTGTGTGGCATTTACTGATCTTCCTAGATCATTTAGATTCATAGAAATTGTTTCCTTTTGCCTCGACAACTTTAATTTTCTTTACAGGGACATTGAATTACAATCAGCAGAGCATTACAGAAAACAACTCCAATGTTGTAATCTGGAGCCAAGAAACCATGATTTTCTGAAAGGTTCTTCTCTGAAAGTGTCCAAACCTACTACTGTCACAAATATCTGAATTTACTTTAAGAAGTGAGACCTGCTAAATATTAGCAATTAAACAACAAAATTGGAAATCTCAATACCATCTCTAAAATGCAAGCACAGTGTGTTGATACCATTTGCAGAAGAAGTAAATCCCCACTCATTCCAAAAAGAACAACAGCTACTCAAAAAAGATCTATTTGGCAGCTTTGGGTTTCACTCTTCTCATGCAGAAGCTGGCTGGGCACTTTGTAGGTTGAAACTACAAAGGGCATTGCCAATCTGCTGTTCGGGGATTTTGAGTTAAAACAAAACATAATGAATGTTCCAAATCAGTTTATATTCCCATACAACAGTGCCATTCCTACCCTGGGCAAAGAAAAAATTGAATCTCTCTCACGTCTTAACTACAACCCATATTTAAAGGTAAAAAAGCCCTTATTTCTGCATGCTGAGAAAGAAATATTAAGCCTCACAAAGCAGGAAAGTGCAGTGCTGAGTCCATGCCTGCCCTGTCAAATGGGTTTCCAGGAAAAACTACTGCTTTTTAAACACAACTGGTTCCAAACTTTCCCTGTGAGAGCAAATATATTTCCTGGAACCTGCTAGCAACATTTGGAAGAATAGGAGGAAAGTCATACACTACAGTGCCTGGTTCTCACAGCTGACAGGGAACACTCCAAAGTGATGAGGAGTGAAAAGGAACATTATCTTTAAATAATCACACTCTTGTAACAACAGGAAATTAGGAAGGGACAGAAGCCACAGGTTTGGGAGGCAACTGAGCTGGCACCAGCCTTCCAAAGGCAACTTCCCTTCCTCCCTCCCTGTGTGCCACCAAGGCTGCAACATTCCACTTTATCCCAAATATCACCTACTTCTATCCACCAACACCATTGGAGATGAGCTTTTCTTCTCCAAACCAAAATAAGGCACAAAGCATCACACAACATTTTTGGGGGGAAAAGCTGGACGGCACCAAGTGCTACTATGCTTAACAAGTTCTTGCTTTTAACACTACCAACAACCAAGTTTAAAATAAAAGGCAAAAAAAAAGGTGTTACTTTAAAAAATGTGATACCAAGCAGTGCCATGAAATTTCAGCAAGGAAACGTTCTAAACTCTTGTTAAAAAAAATACCTGACACCAATCAGTGGTGTGAAACTCAGACAAGGAATGACTCCAACCTCAGTTTCACACTTTTGTCCCCCCACCCGTATCACCTTGAGATTTAAGGACTGCCATTCCTATTAAAAGTGGATCTCTGAAGATCTTTGGTGAAGTCCCATCACCTCACCAAGGTTTCTGGGTAACTTTTTCTTTGGCTGGAACCAGTGCTGTGGTGGTGCAGGGTACCTCAGCCTCACCAAGGTTGCAAAAGAAGCTGTACTGAGATATTTCTTAACAAGGAATGACCTTTTCTAAGGGAATGGCCTCAAGTTGCATCAGGAGAGGGTTAGGTTGGATCTCAGGGAAAGGTTCTACCCCAGGGGGTGCTGGGCACCGCTCAGGCTCCCCAGAGAATGGGCACAGCCCCGAGGCTGCCAGAGCTCCAGGAGCTGCCAGGGATGCCCAGGGTGGGGTTGCTGGGGTGTCTGTGCAGGGACAGGAGCTGGATCCATGACTGATCCCTGTGTATCCCTTCCAGCTCAGGGTATTCTGTGATTCTGTGAACTGAAGTCCCCCATTGCCTTACCCTACAATCAGTGCCAGCCACTCCTGCTATTAAGACCAAACCTCTTCCAGCTCCATCCATCTGTGAAACGAGGTTCACAAGTGGGCAGAGATAACCCTAATTAAGAGCTCAACTGTCTGTTCAGTGCCCTGGAGGATCCATCTCCCCCCATCCCTCCTCCCAGGACACACACCAGTGCTCCCTGAGCTCCACTCACTGCTGAGCCCACTGGTAGGGACAGGCTGGGAATGAGGACATCTGAAGAAGCTGAGATGAAGCACCAGGGGCAATGTGCCCCCAGGAAATCCAGAGGGAGCCTGCTGGCACTGGTGGTGTCTGCTCCTGCCCCCAGCCTCATGCCACAGTTATCCCCAAAGGCAGGGACAAACAATGCCCTGTGTGTGCAGTGTGTGCTGATCTGGAGAGCAATTTCCAGGGGGATGATCCAGGCTGCAGGAAAAACTGGCTGGCTTAAAGGAATTCAACCCCAAAGCCCTCACGGCTCTTTAACGCTGAGGAAGTATAAAGCCATTTTTGTAAACACTTCTCCAGGAACTTGTGTTCACCACTACCTCACACTATTATCAGTGAGAAATTATAGGCTCTGTCCTGCTGGATTATTGTTAGTGTAAACAACTCTGCTGAATTGCTTGGCACTCTGTCTGCATGCAGCATGTTCAAACTCTGTAGTCTATTCAGCCAAAATCAAATATAAAGGCCCATCTGTATTAAACCTCAAGAAGAAATTAATAGACAACTATTTTCATGCAAAGCAGATATTTTAAAAAGGCAAAGCCAATACATATGGATGAACTTTTTCATTCATAATTTTAGATGCCACACAATGAAGACTGTTGTTTAAGCTTTATTTCTTCTCTAACAGCTCTCCATACAATGCAGTGCATTGTTCAAACTCTGGAGCAATTTAAGCTTTTTCAATGTCTCCTAAAATCCCTGGATTTATATCCAAAGAGACCTGGCACTGTAACAAATTTGACTTGTGAGTAACAAGTTACAGCCTTTAAGCAAATTGCTCATTAACACAGAATTCAACTTACTGCTACAAACCTCACTACCTTTTATCTCAGGAAAAAAAATACGCTTCCTATCTTATCTACAGAAAGCTGTGGGATAACACTCTATTATATTTGGGTTTTTAATTTCCTTGTTTGAGTTCTCAGTACAAATGCTGAACTAGCATCCAGGGTGAGAACAACAGAACTCCAGGGGAAAAAAAAAAGGAAAAAAAAAAAAAGTATGACCTAAATCTATCCTGCCTTTGATGAACGAGGAAAATAAACCAAATTTTGATGTCAGTCCTGAAGAGGATATTCCCAACTTCACCCTAGGAGGAAATGAGCAAGGAAAGCCCAACTGTGAAGCTGGGGTTCTTTGTTTTTTTCCAGAAGATGAAAGAGATTGAAAATGCAAAACCCACTGAATGTTCTATAAATGGGGGAACCGTTCTGTAGGTGCATCTTAATTTACATGGCTTTGAACAGGAATTTTACACTGCACTACAAATAAGAACACCTAATTTGCCATGAAGGAGATTCTTATCCAAACCTTAGCAGAAGAATAGTGCTTAAGGCATTTTACACATTTAGAAACTAACCCAAACTTTTCAGTTAATAGGAGAAACTGATGTTAGAGAAAGAGAAAAATGCAAGGTCAGCAAAGAAAGCTGATGGAAACGCTTCTTTAGAACTTAAAAAAACACGGTGCATTTCATTAAAAAGCAAATGAAGTTAGCAGGATCTGTGATAGCAAACATCTGAAGCAGCCTTTTTGAGAAGACAGACACATTTTCAGGATGCCTTGCAGTGCCCTGAGAGGACACCCAGCTCTGAAAGCCAGGGAACGCTCCAGCCTTACAGGAAGTCAGGGAAATAATTATGTAATATGCCACTAACTAATGAAAGCTGTCCCAAAACCAAAAAGGGGTGTTTTGCTAGAAATCTGGATCCAATTTTCTTCATTAAAAAAAAATAAAAATCTCAGTCTTCTGGACTATCCAAAGAACTCTGCATAAGTATTTTGAGTGCTCCAAGTAACATGCCTGGGGGATTTCTTAGCATCTTATTGCATTTCTTTATACCTTTCCCAGCACAGCAGTTCCAGCCCTGAGAATGCAGCAATAACCCAGAGCATCTGAAACTGGATGAGAGAGGGGAAGGAAGGCAGAAATCTGCCTTCCAACACACCACCATCTGTGATAAACAGAATGAAATTAATCTTCCTGGAGACTGCACCTCCTCATGCATATTCCGTGGGAAACGGGAGCCAAAATCTCTCTGGCCAGCCCTGGAGCCAAAGAGCAGCATCACCTGTGCTCTGCTCTGTTTAACTGAGCACTCCATCACCTCACACAGGGGCTGAGAGGGAGCACTGAGCCGGGGCTGAGTGAGTCTCCAGCCCAGAAGAAGATGCAGACGTTGCAGCCCTGCACACCTGCCCGGATGGAGCGGCTGTCACTCCATAGGCAGCGCTGGGAATGCCAGCCTGCCCCAGAGCTGCTGCTCCCTGCCCTCTGCACCTCAGCCTGGGCTCCCGGGAGCTTCCTCATGGCCCTGAGCTCGTTAGTTAGAAAACAATGATCTGAAAGCACTACTCATTAAACTGGCCATTGTTGATCACTGGCAGCAAGTGTTTGGTAGAAGAGTATCAGATGTATTCACGCTAAAGAGGAGCATCCAGATGCCAAGGCAACAATTCTGTAATTATTTCTTCTTTTCTTTCCTATTGCACCAAAACTATTACAATAAATTGCTTGAAACGGTTGATCATCACTAATAGAACTATCATTTTCCACTGGTGAGGACTAAGCATTCCCATTTGAATGATTTAAAATTTTTGTTTCACTGGAGAGGGAGACAAAACTCAAATGTCTTTTTTATGGAACTTGTTAAAAAAACCCACCAACTCATTAAAAGTCAGATTTTCCTCCAAAAGCATCAGTTGGGTTTGAGATTACCAAGGGGTATCCTGGAGGCTCAAAGCCAGTAATGACATTAAGAAAACCCTTCAAAGGACACAAATAATCAGTATAAAACAAACAACCTTGAGGAAAGGAAATGTCTTTATCCTGTGCTTCAGACTTATGGACCCCCGTTCTAAAACTCTTTCCCCACATTTCTGGTCATAATCCTGGCTGTTTTAATTACATGAGTGTGCAAAAATTTGCAATAGGCTACAAAGGCACTTTTAAAGGTCATTTAGAAACTTCCTGCTCAAAACCAGCCTCAGGCAGGGTGGGATGCTCTGGGCCCCAAGTGGAATTTGAGTATCTCCAAAGGTAGAGACTCCACAGCCTCTCTGGAGAACCTGTGCCAGTGGTTCACCAGCTTCGCAACAAAAAATAAAAGAACTCATCCCACATTTGAGAAAACAGCCAACCCTGGGTGAGGTTTCACCTGCAGAGTTACACCTGCAGCACAGCCTCACTTTTGAATAATTAATGGGAGAACTTCCAGCTCTGCCACCCCCAGCCCAGCCCCAGCAAAAGGACACTTTGCTACCCACATCTATGTTATGACCATTTTTTCTCTTCCCCCAGAGAGGAGGAGAAATCAGAGATGTGCTTAATGAAGTAAACAGCACCTGGACAATTATTTCCATGCTGGAAACTCCGTGGCTGGAGTGTGACCATGAATGGCCCAATTTAGGAGCAGGCTGAGCTGAAGACACAGCTGAGGTTCCCAGCCAGGGAAGGCTCTCCAGGGCTGGCACCAACTCAACAGCCTGGAGCTCACAGATAACAAATTGCTATCTGTGACTCTTGCTGGGCAAGAAAAAGCAGGACTCCTCTCGGGATGCAAATTACACTCCTCTGCTCCATGTACAACTGCAGGGTTGCCAAATGCACACAGTGGAGGAACTTCTCCTATTTCTTAGGTATCAACACATCTCTGACCCACAGGCTCTTGCAAATCCAACAGTTCCAGCGCCAGAAAAGCAGAACCACCAGCAAACTTCGTAAGACCCACTGACACATCTCACCAGCACAGAAATCATCTCAAAAATCAAAAACAAATGTTCCAAGAGAGAATATAAAGGAACAAGGAACCCATCCATTTCCTGAGGCCTGTAGGCCCATCATTCTTTCATCAGTTCTTTCCTTGGACATTTCAAACCTGTTTTCCCACCACACAATGTATTTGTATCTTCTCCTACATCTTCAAAAGTACTTTTCAGGAAGGCATCAATTTATAAGTAGCTCAAGTGGGGCCTTCAATAAATCCTAATTAATTCAGTGTGCAAGGGTGCTTTGTTGTCCATATAGTTACTACTGCCACAGTGTCCCTGGAAAGACAAGATCCATCACTGCTGACACAACTCACTTATAAAATAAATACTATGGCAGAGGCCTGGGAGATCTGTAGGCATCTCTAAAACACCCTTTGAGTTCAGAGCAGATGTTGCCAGTGTTTACACTTTTGAAACCATTGGGATATAAACACCTCACTATAAACACCACTGAAGTTTTGCTTTTCTTCTCTTCATTTTGTGTGTGTGTTTATTTTAGTGTTAAATATGTTAACTTCCAGAATAAGGAAAATAGCAACAGATGTTTAAGCTAAACAAAACCTGCTCCAGTAGAGTGTATTCCTTAAGCTGTTCTTTTGCTTTTGTACTATTAAAGCTAAGATCTGGTTAAATAACAATTACTGAAGAAGAGGGTGGGGAATAAAAAGGGGGCTGGAAAGAATCTTCCATAAATATTAGGCGTAATTACAATGAATTGAACTAATGAGCCAAAACTACAGAGCAACAAAACTTAGTCAACAAAACACTCAGAAAGATGTATTACATAAATGCAGCTTTGCATAAAATTCCATGGTCTTCATCAGAAGTTATCAACTGTTTCCAAAGAAAACACTAATTACTGCAGAGGACAGTGAAAAAGTTAAAGGATCCTGAAATTAAGAAGTTAAAGGATCCTGAAAGTTGCTTTCCTTTTGTTTTCTTTCAAACAACTTTTCTTGCTCTAACAAAGAAAGCATGGGTTAAGAAAGAAGCTGGGAATTCAACTCCATGGAACCCCAGCTCTGTGTTATTCAGCTCAATCTTATGTAAAAGAGCTTTATCCAAATGGATACATACATATTTGTACAGGGAAGAAGAAGCAGGAAAGAAGGAGAAACAAAGATATTAACAGTACAACAGAGAGCCCCTCCACTTCCTGAAGGGCAGGAATATGGCCATGCTGCTTTAGGGATAGAAAAAACTGTAATTTCCAAAAAGAGATTCAGCTGCCTAAGTTCTGGCCCGGCCTTTTTGTGAGCAGTGTGAACAGATATCTCCTTGGCCCGTGTACTCTCTTCATTGTTTCTTTCCTGACAACTTCAGCAAGTTTATTTTCCGAACGAACATGGAAAACGTTCCTGCTGAATCAGAAAAA
>WEIU01023056.1:1238-20690 GCA_013389925.1 Aegithalos caudatus | reverse complement strand
ATGCCGCCCTCGCCGGGGCCGTGGAGGGGGCGGCGAGCGGAGCCGCCTCTTGATCGATCGAAGAGGCCGCATGTACTGAAGTTCAACCAGCCTTGGTTTTTGCTGGAAAGGCGCGCGGCCTGGAGGGTTACGGCAGCTCAGGAGGTGCCTGGCAAGCGCTTCTTGTGGTAAGGTGGGAGTGAGCGAAGTTGCTGGGTAGGTACATCCATGTGCCTGGTTCACCTTGCCCTGCCTGGGGCGCGTTCATCTGGGCCCTTCAGCTGCCAGGGAGACACTGTGCTCACAGAGGGCTTTGATTGCGTTGTTGAGGGAGATACGGTTCAAAACACATCGGATCTGTTCATCTCAGTTCAGCCTCTGTCTGTTATGTCTTGGAGGCAATCTGGTGTTTCAAAAGCTGTTCTCATTTCCTTGAGACAGATAACGCAAATGGCTTTTCTCTCCGTTTCTTATTTACAGTAATTTTTGACTTGTTGCTCTTGAATGCCACTGCTTCTATCCTTACACACAAGCTGCTAATTCACAATGCCATGTCTCAGCAGCAGTCTTCACAGAGTCTAATTAAGTTACATCAAAGAGCAATGAAATAAAATCTTATGTCAATCCATTATTCACATTCCAGTATTAAATATATGTGTGTTTGTACACAGTTATGTAAAAAATGCGTGTACATTTCTGCAGTTTCTCTGTGGAGAGATTGAGTTTGGCTGTTCAAATTTGGTGAGAGATTCTGCTTCATAATTGTTTATATACCAGACCTCAGGTTTAGGGTGCCTTTGCAGTTGTCATCCCAGAAATTAATAATACTACCTCAGGGTTTCATAGTATTTTTGGTAAAACTTTTGAAGGTGTTTCCCACCAAGCACTGCAGCTGTTCTGTTGAGGTATCTCCCTGTAGCATATGGTACACACATAACCACCAAAAATGTCCATCCAGTTACTGCCTTGCCAACAGTATTATATCAAGACTATAAATATAGAAAATCTGAACATGGAAGATATTTTCAGACTGGAAAATAATAAAATAATTGATTCCCTAACTTTTGTCACTTGTTTTAAAAGCATCACTGTTGCAGAGAAAGTAAATGTCAGTATAATATTAAGCTATATAAAGGGAAAATGGAAATAGTAAACTGATTAAATTTATTGTTAAATTTTTGCATCATTGTAACTAATGGCTCTGCTGTACATCTAATGGGGACTGTGAGATTTACTTCTTCATTACAAGACATAACAACCACTTCTCATTATTCCATGTCCCAGGTAGTAAATTTTAGACTGGTACTATATTTCATCCAGTGGCTCTAGTAGCCTACACTTGGACTAACTGTCCCTGGCAGCCTCAGAGGAGAGAAGCTGAAATCTGACTCCATTTACCAGCACTCAATGTGAGGGGTGCTGGCATTGAATCCAGTAGTTGTTAATAGTCTTGGTTTCAGATATTCATAGTTTGACAGGCTGTGTCTGCTTATTTGCCTCAGGCTGAAAATTTCTCCTTTCAAATTTCAGCTAAAACAGCTTTAAAAAATGAGGCAATAACCCTAGAACCAAACCAAGAATACTGATCATGCTGATGATGCATATAATAAAACACAGTGATTGCTGCTTATATTTCAGTTTGAGATGTGACTGGCCTTGCAAAATAGTACTGCATGAACTGAAAGTTCTTTATTATCACTGAGGGATGCCCTGATTAACTTGCAACATCATTCCATTTTTTAAAAATTAAGATTTTTTTACATAACAGTTTCTCCAGTGTAAAAATGTTTTTGCAGTGGGATTCTTGTGTCATATCCAGAAACAGCAAAGCAGCCCTATTGAATAGTTGGAAAGAATCCCACCTTTTTGAAAGACAAAAGAGCTATACTTGCACTGAAATCCTAAACCTCCTGTCAGTAGTCCATGAGTACAGGACTGTGCTCAAATTTTCCTTTCAGCTGAATTTTGGGAGCAGTGGAGGGTTGGACTTGGTTGTGTACTTGACATCAGACAGATCTGCCTTCAGCGGGATGGCCAGGCACGGTGGGCTGGTTACATTGCCTCCACTGCACAGTGGTATCACACTGCTTTGTGGGTGGCTGTTAAAGGACAGTCCTGTCAGCCTTGGGGGTAGATTGGAATTACAGATAGGTGGAAATACACAGGCTACATCTGTACCAAAAAATAAAACTGATTAGGACTCATTCTGTAAGTGTCAGGAAAGTGGCATGACATAGCACGGTCCAGATAAATTCTTTCCCCTTCAAAACTGCCCTTTTTTTTTTCACTGCCTCCTGGATTTGTTGAGACAGCCTACCATTACTGAGCTATGCTAGCTTCCAGCTTGTACAAAGAATACTGGTCAGGGACCCAGCCATTCCTGGAAGCATGCCAGCAGTCAGAAGCATGGATAGTCAGGTGCCAGCACTCAGATTGGGCCTTTGTCCTGTTTAAATCACTACACAGACTGTCACAGTCAGATGAGGGAGGAAATTTGGCTCGAGCCTGCAGCCAAAGCAGCACGAAAAAATCCAGGAAGAATGATGGCCTTAGACCCAGAGGGAGTACAGACTGGTCTGTAAGAGATTTCTTGTTAGTTTGGAGAAGTAAAACCACACTTGGTATGTAAACTCTGCTTTTAGAGGTGCAGTTTAACTGACTGAAAGTGTTACTTGCATTTAAATACGTTCGTGTGTGTGCTGCAACACTGAGGAAACCTACTGTGCATACAATAAATTACCTCTCTGGTATTAAAAAGAAAAATATTTGATATTTAAACAATTAAAAGCTATGGGGCAGTGCAGAGCCACTCATGCTCCATGGTATAAATGTTTCTGTTCCTTAAGCAGCATTTCCATATTCACAATAAGAGCAACCTGACGGGTCAGTCAGCCAGCAGTTCAGTGTTTGGGCTGAGCATGTGCTGCGAGTTTGGGAATATGGAGTAACATCGTTCTAAAGATAGGTGTCCCTTCTCTACCCCACAACACAACTGTTCAAAAATATGTGTATTTACTTGCTATTCCTAATTGTGAAAAGAGGGAGGGAAAAAATGCTGTGGGATATTCCAACGTGAAAAGATATTATTGAACTTCATTAAAGAAAAAGAGTCCCAACATTTTCTTTTTGGTTCTAAAAGGGGTGGTGTGCCATGCTGGTTTGAGGGCTGAAGTGAAATCAAAATGCTCAGTGTACAGCCTTCTGAGAGGAAATGAGAGAGAAAAAAGAAGAATAACATGAGTGCTAGAGCTGCATACTTCCAGGGTGGCAAAGCCTCACAATTTTGAGGTATTTGATTTACTTTCTCTCTGAAGGTGAGCTGCTTATGGTAATTGTAGTTTCTATGGAGCTAAAGTTGAAGGTGTTTGATGTTTTCTTATGGTCATTGAATTGTTACAGAAATAGGTGCTATTTTCAAAGGACAAATTTCAGAAAGCCAGATGATACAAAATGTTCCCCTTAATCACTCCATGGAGAACATTTGCACAGCAGGGGAAAAAAAGGATCAAATTTTGGAAACCACAAAATGAATTTAGGGAAGGACTCACTGTGAAAGACAAACATGACATGAAGCAGCTTTTATGTGAGATTTTAGTATAGTATTAGTTCTAGTTTTTAGCTTGCATGTCTTCTCTATGATTTTTATCTTTTGTTTAATCTGAATCTTTGATTGAACATTCTGTGCTTGATAACTGTTAGGAAAGTAGACTGGGTAGGTATATTTGCTGTTTAAAGTATTTTTTATGAAACTGCTCTGGGCAACAGTTTTATCTCTCTAAAACCACTTAATGTTTTTACCATGAAAGGAGAAGTTATGCTGAGCATCCAAGTCTTAATAATTCTCTTAGCGGAAGTGGTACAACTCTGTCAGGAAGTGGATCATTTCTTGAAAGAATGCATTTAAGTGTTACTGCTTCTAGGGTCCTGTTTCAGTTAGTATTAATTTCTTCACTGAAAAGTAATTTGTTTATTTTTTTCTACAGTTGCAATTATTACAGACAGCACTTTCAAAAGTTTAATTACTGGAAGTCTACATGGTTATAAAAGAGAAAAAAAAATTAAAATAATTGTCATGTTCCTCAGTTTCTCATGAGGAAAAGGGAAATCAATGAATGCTGTCCATAGGGGAAAGAAAGCAGAACTAGCCACTGAAACAGAAATAGGGATTTATTTCACTTTTTCAACTGCTAAAGATGCTTAAGGTAGGTAGAAATAGAATTTCTGTCTAATAAAAAGAATTGACTTTTGGATCTTAATCCTCACAATAGTTTGAATTTTTTTCAGATTTGTTGGAGGGAACACAGAGGACTCTTCTACATAATGATGTCATTAAAACTCACTAATACTCACTGAGTAAATTCAAAGTCCTTTTCAAAAGATCTGCATGCGAATTCTCACTATTTTTAAAATTTACTGTCAGCCTCAGGTTGGAAAAGTTAATCAAGGTGATCTGAAAGCTAGTGATAATGAAATTTAACTTTTAACTCGTCATGAAGACTGCACATTCTGAGTACATTCTGGTAGTTGCAGAAGTTATGTTTCTCTTTTCCTACCCCAGAGAAGGAAGCATAAACATGAGAAGAAAAAAAAAGTGTTTAAATGGCAGAGCTTAAAGCTGTGCATTGTAGTTCTTAAAGACAGCCTGCAGAAAAAGAGTGAAAAGAAGCACCACGTAAATGGAGAAGAACAAATTTTTGAAAAGAAGAAATGAAAAATAATAAATTCATTTCCACCAGTTTTCTTCTAATTATGTATTTAAAGGTATTGCATCTGTTAAATTACCACAGAGGTAAAGAGATTTAATGAAGTGAACAATATTAGAGTTTCCATTCCTTTTATCTCAAGAAAAGTTGTATTATTCTTGATTTTTAATTATTTTATTAAATTCTTTTAGTCTATTCTTTTAAATTTAAGAAGATGTCTCCAAGAATTGAAATAAAGGAAGAGAAAATCTGGAAACAAATGGATAAATTAAGATAATATGTTTCAAAATCAGTGTGTCTCCTAGAGTTTGAAAGTAACTTAGAGCTCCTCAGAAAAATTACAAAAACTCTGATTAGTTTCAAGTACTGTATCAGGTGACTGGAAGGCACCCCTTAACAGAGAGTATTATAACATTCTATAATATAATACAATATCATTTAATGTAAGCAGCATTACAACTAAAAGCACCTTTAAAAGGAGCAGGAAAATGTTTTGGTGGAAGATTACCCTTAGTTTTAAAGAACAAAAATAAAATATATTAGAAAACCAGTAGATAAATGTTTCCATGAGCATGGCCTAGATAGAAAATACTATTGTGAAAAATCAAGTAGCAAAAACTATGACAGTGAATTACAGATTTTCAATACATCCAAAAGATGGGGATTTTAAACTTTACCTGCTTATTTGATGCTGTCACTGTAAATTGTGAGACTTGGAACTAGACCTATTAGATAACAAATATTGAAGCAATTCTATAACTTCATTACTATTTTTCTTAAAATTTTCATCCCATACTGATGTATTTAGATACAGGATGCAAACTAGGATATTTCTAGCTCAGCACTGCTGTCTCGAATACTGGCCAGGAACAGCTGCAGTGTCATGACAGCTTGTGTTTTAACAATGCAGTCCCTGAATAAAGACCTCCATTTGTTTGTTTTGACTTTGCCATGTGCTAATTTCATCTGATGACCATAATGATTTACTTACAAGAGTGTGAAGAATTGTTACCTTTTATTTCCTCCATGATTTTGTTGCATCTGTCCCTATTTCTTAGGCAAACCCAGATTATGAAGCAGTAGCTTCACCACCTAAAAATATCCAGTAAAATATTTACTGTAGATAATCTGCTGTAGAGGTTGTGCACCAGGCACTTGGAGTTCCTTGAGCTTCAATAATCCATGCACGGCCTCATTTCTTTCATTTTTCTTAAGTAGAGGACTTCTAGGGGAAACCTAGATTATTTAAGTGTTAGACCTCTCAGTTTTAATATATCTTTTTTTTCTTTTTTAATGTAAAGTGTTTGCTGTGACAGTCTCTGAAGAGGATGTCAAACTCCAGTTGGTCAGAAGGCATTTTACACTCCTTTTGTAAATTTCTTGGGATTTGCATTTTCTCTGAATTGTTAAGACTTTTATGCAAAGAAGTGCCCCATTAAGCAATTTTCCTTTGGCTGTCATTTATTATTAAGCCTGGCTAAGAGTGAGGTTTGGCACCCTCCTTCTTACAACACGTCACATTCAAGCTTACTTTTCTGTTGTGACTGCTTCTTAATGTATTGATGGGGAATGACAGCAATGCAGATCATTGACATTGTAAATAACTCCATTAACTCTGAGGTATTTCAACCCCCTCACCCCCAAGCATTTTTGAGCTTTAATAAAGATTTATACTAGTAACACATCTCTCTCCATTTTTAAAAAATACTCATTCCTATTCAAGCAGATTCAATTCCAGACCCAACACTGATTACAGAAACTTACAAATTGTTTGCTTCCCATTCAGTGTTTCCTAATGTTGCCTTCCTGCAGCTCCAATGAGATGCATCTTCAAATTGGAAGACAGATGAGGCAAATGCCACAAATTCTTAGAATTACTTGTAATATACAGAGAAGTTAGGGTATGACTGGGGTTAAATCACTTATTCTCTGAGTAATTGTCTTGCTTTAACCACAACCAAGCCCAACCTGCTCACTCACTGCTCCACTAGCAGGATCTGGGAGAGAATTGGAAAGGTAAAACCTGGAAAATTCATGGGTTGAAATAAACACAGTTTAATAGAGAAAGCAGAAGCCACACACACGAGCAAAGCAAAATAAGGAATTAATTCACTGCCTCTCATGGGTAGGCAGGTGTTCAGCCATCTCCCCAAGAGCAGACCTCCATCACAGGTAGTGGTGATTTGGGAAGATGAAATCTGTCTTTCCAAGTGTGTCTCCCCTTCCTCCTTCTTTCCCCCACTTTATATACTGAACATAATGCCATATGGTCTGGAATATCCCTTTGGTCAGTTTGGGTCACTTGTCCCCAACTGTGTCTCCCCCAAGCCTCCCATGTACTTCTAATTTCCTTGCCAGTATGGCAGTAGGAAGAGTGAAAAAGGCCTTAGCTCTGTGCAAGCCCTGCTCAGCAATAACAAAAACATCTTTGTTGTCATCACTGTGTTCAGCCAAATCCAAAACACAGCCCCATACCAGCCACTGTGAAGAAAATTAACTCTACTCCAGCCAAAACCAATTGTAAGGCCCCAAACAACTCGCTTGTTGAGATTTAACAGGGCTTACGTACTTTGAGTTCACATACTTTGAGTTAGACTCATGGGAAAATACTGACAAGATATTCTCAAGAGATCAACATAAAAGACTTTACTGGCAACTCTAGAAAATCAAAGGACTTTGGCAAAAGTTTTAGAGTAGCATTCAGTCAACATAAACCACTTCTCAAAGTATTAACTTTGCCCATTCAACTTAGTAAACTTGAATTCAATTTTAAGTTATTCAGAATTCTAACAAGAAGGAATCAAAAGAGAAAAATATACTGAAAAGAACAAATATAGCTACCAACTCCTGGGTTCCAGCAGCATTCAACTAACAGAAATTCCAAGAGGAGGGAGGTGAAAATGTACTTGCCTCATGTTTGACCTTAAATACCCCTTGGCTTCCCTGGGCCCTTCCCCCAGGTGGGACTTCAGTCCTTTGGCCCCTGAGGAGCTGGGCTGGGAGCTCCAGGGGCAGGTGTGGAGCGTTGCCCTGGTGTGTCAGGGCTTGGTGCCCACTGCAGGGCTGGGATAGAGGGGCTGTATGGGGCAGGGCCTCACCAGGGAAAGCCTGACCTGCCTCTTCCACACACACACAAAAGGTTTTGAGCCAACAATCCTTCCAATCCCTCACATCAGCACAGAAGCAAGTATCTATAATGTGGTCTGGCCTTATAGTATCTTCCCACCCAAGAATTTGGTTTTGGCAGTAGTGAGTTGTGAGATGCTTGCCATTATCCTCCTGCTTCTTTAGATAAAAAAATTGATTAAACTGTTCCACTGTGTGACAGTATATTTCTTTAGAAGACTGTGATTAGTGGAGGTACTGGTTTGGTTTATGCATAAGATAAAATAATTACTTTTGGATAACAAGTACTAAAACAACAGAATTATAAATCATTTGAGTTTGGACAGGAACCCACTGCAGTCACTGAACTCTATCCTTTGATGGATATATAAGGAGATGTAGAGGATTTCTGAGGAAATCATCAGTCTCACTGCTTTGACAAACAGCAAGTGTTAATCCCTTATTTAATTTTGTGTCTCAAGCCAGACCATACCCATGTTTTCTGTAGCCTTTTATATACCCTTTCTGACTTTGGATATGCCATGTAAAAGTAATCATGCCTCCTCTAACACAACAGTTGCCTAATCTTTCCAGTGCCTCTCTTTGCAGAAGTAAATGCCTTCACACCACCCACACACCCCAGGAGAGCAGCCTTCCCCCCACTCTCTGCCTCTGCTAGCAGGTAGCAGCGACATCCATTTGCCTTCAATTATAGAGTTAAGGATGTTGTTGTCACAGCAGAAGGTGACGTTAAGCGTCTCTCACATCATCACTTGTCTCTTCCTATTACTGCTTTTACCCCTCTATATCTAAGAGTGCATCCTCTTACATAGAGTAGAAGCTTTGGGCTACAATTTAGTCTGGTGTGGCCTTATTGATTTGGTTGTTCTGTTTGGTTTTGTAAACTTTATTCCTATTGGGATTCTTAAATATGATAATAATCTAGAAGTCATATACTCTTACAAAATCAAAGTCTTTTCTAGAATAACCATAAACCCAAAACATTTAAAGAAAGTCTGCCTATCCATTAATTAATAATCATACCATCTCTTGTTTGTAGAAGGTTAATTGCTAATCCTCATGCATTTACTTTGGAGAAACTTGTCTTTCCTGATTATTTTCTTGTCTACCAATTTACTCAACATATTCATGCAATAAATATTCCAGCTGTCAAATTACTCACAATATTCATAAGTTGTTTCAAAGAAGCCATTAATGTATTCTGTTTTATTACAAAAAGATCTAATTAATTAATTCTAAATGTTGTTTTTTAGGTGTTATTAAGACTGTTTTCAGCAAAAGTTTCAATCTCTAATTGAAAACATACAGCTTTCCCAACAAGTATTAAGTGCAGATAAGAGATTACATCACAGTGCAATAATACTGAAGAGCCCTTGCTATAGCTGGACAAGATACAGACTTCATGTTGAGCAAGATCCAGACTCACAACAAAAAGCTGCCCCCAGAATTTCTTATTAATGTGTTCTGACGAAAGCCCTTAGGAGGCAGCTATAAACTGGGAAAACTGACTTTTTCACTGAAGCTGATAAATACTTTAAAGGTCAGAAATTGGTTGTCCATCTGAAGTATGTGTCTATCGAGTACAAAATCAGTCATCTGTAAGTGTGGTATCCTGTCTATTCCTGTTTATTTTTAAGAAAGACATTTGAGATGCTTTACTTCTGCAAAGTCACTGGAGTTAGATGCATTTCTATTAATATTCTTAACTATTTTTAATATACGTAGTTTATATCCTAAACAATGCCTACTTAATGCACTTTATTTCACATATTTTCTTTTGTACACTTAGTAACCATGGAAAAGTCACATACCAATCATTCTATTCTTTGAACTATACGTTACGCATTTTGGACTTTTTATTCTGTTAAATTTATTCAGTCTTGAAATAACTGTTTAATTAGGAACAGTTTGCTTTATGTGATCAACCATGGAATGAATGTATATATATTATTTCTGTACATACATGTACTTTTTTCTTTGGCTAGATTTTGAAACCAAGTACAGATAACAATATTTTCCTCCTTCAAAATGCGTGGAAAATATTGTCTAATATTATCCAAACTGAAGCTGTATCCACTCAGAATGCTTGCGTTTTAAACTTTCCACTAAACTGGGTAGGGGGGGTGGCAGGGGGGAAGGTTAAACATGTTTATTGTTTGATGCAAAGGATACAGATTTGCTTCTTTTTATATATGGTTTCATATTCTTTTATATGCCTTCTGGTAAACTACATCTTTGATGTCTCTCAAGAAAGTCTCACTTCTTTCCAGTCTTATATTTTAATGCTCTGGTGAGCTTGCATTACTTTTGACAATTTTCCCATGGACACAATTATTGTATATCTCATATATCTGCAGTTTGAAATCCTTAACAGATTCAAAATCAGCCTTGTATAGCAAGCTTTCTATGTCAAACTCAGTTAATTTATAAAGACAAGTATTATGAGAATAGAAAAGAAATTTCCATTAGGGAAATCTGTCAGTAGAGAATAGAGTTTGAAAGTCATTAGGTACCATCATCTCTTCAAATGTTTTAGTAGTAGTAACTATTTTTTTTTTTTTAATAGCAGTCTCCTACTGCTCCATCAGTCTGACTGGATATCACAGCAGTTTCTAGTAACTGATGCCTGTTCATCTTCCTTCTAACTGATTAAAACCCTCTCTTTTCAATCTGTAATGAGAAACACCTTGATCCTGTATTCAAATTATAATGTTCTTCTATCTTTGCATATTATTAAAAATACTTCCTGGTAGTTACGATACAGCAATATACCATGAAATACACCTTGCTCTATATGATTTTTGTTTGGTTATATTTCCAAGTAGCTGAACAATTATCCATTCTGTAGGTTTATTTTTTCTGTCCAGAAACACTGTTCCTATATATACTCCATCTTCAAAATTCCAGGTGGTCCCAAAAATGTGTCTTTTTATTAATTATATTAAAAGAGAAGCTACCTAAATAAACCTAGGTTTGAACCAAACTCATTGCTCCCCCACAATCAAAATCCCACACATTTGACTAATCTTTTGGAGACAAACCCCACAATTTTTCAGAGTTGTTTTTCAGATGTGAATGCTTTATTTTAATTGTACATTTAGACTTGGAGCACATTAATGCAAGCTGCTGAGTGCTTTTAATTTGTCTTGTCTTTTGTCACTGCATATACTGTACTGTGTAGTCTGACCCTTCTTTGGGAGGAGATACTGCTGAAAATTGCTGGAACACTCAAGTAAGATGCTTGTCTCAAGAGAAATCTATTTATGGAATTAGGATTAAAGGAATGCCTGTGTTTTTAGATTGCATTTTAATACAAAGACAGTTTTGTTACTTTAAAATATATTGGCTTTGAAAGTGAAATCCCAATGAAACAGTCCATGCAAAGTTCTTAGCAGCTGCATCTAGATAGTTTTCCAAGTAATTTAGAAGGTAGCTGGTGAAATCCGAATGAAACGCTCCAAGCTGCAGTTATATGGGATAAAGTCCACTTGGATATCAGGTTTTTTACATTACCTTTACAAACAAAGAAATGTCCCTTAGTTCCAAAGTTTCTGAACCAGAGGTCATGAAATGCTGAAAGGATAAACCAGCTAGGTTTTGTGAATATTTTCTCTGCTTTTGAGCTCTTCCTTAGGGTATGCATTATTGATTACTATCAAAGTCAGAATACCGGGCTACATGTAGCTTCAATTCTGTCTTCTGAAGGACACTGTTTTAATAATATTTTGAATTATTTGCACTTTATGTATATATTAACTGTATCATGAAACTACTCAGTCTCTATGATGTAATGTAAATTGAAAATCCATTTCAGAGAAGGAGAAAAAAATCAGCCAGATGAAAAACTAATGCTCAAACAAGCCAAGAGTCTTTTCTCATTTGAAAACAAAATAAACCAAAACATAGCACACTCCCCGTCCTTAGGATATGTAATGTTATGTGAAAAAAAGTCCAGGAACAAAAATGGTTACTCTTTAAAAGTGCCTCCTAAATAGGAATATCAGAGAATGGTTTGGGTTGGAAGGGATGTGGAAAATCATCTAGTTCCAATCCCTCTGCCATGGGCAGGGTCACCTTCCAAGTTTCTCAAACCCCCTTCCAAACCGACCTTGAGCACTTCCAGAGATGGGAAGCCTGGGTCAGTGCTTCCAGTTTAAAGTTTAAGGTGCATTATTACAATTTCCTATCTGGCATGTGTACAGAAACCAGGAAATAGGATCAATGGTTGCTAAGCAGACAAAACCAGAGCTAAACCTGATTTCTGAACTGTATGGTTCATCAGTACTAGTTATATCAAGGTTGTTTGCTTGTTTCATATACGTGTTTATAAAAAGCAAGTGTATTGCTTATATATTTTTCTGTCTTCATGCTAAGTTTTCTGTCACATCTTTCTTTACATAGCTCTGCATATAGAATATGGATTGTATGCAAACATACATGCAGCTGAAGTACAATACAGCAAACCTTTAGCACTTTATCTGTCCTTGAGCTCAATGGAACTAGTTATCTGCTTATCTCTTTTACTTATATTCATGGAAGTACTAGAGGTCTGAGTCCTTTAACTGTAAGCTCTGTGGTAAGGTTTTAGGCGTTATTTGCATCTACCATATCTGGGAACAAAACTGAAAAAAAAATTAATAGTAAAATCTTAAACTTTTGTTTTTTGTTGCTTCTATACAAAATATAGGCTCAATTTTTGAATTAGAATACACCAAGATACTAATCACTACAGCTTATTTATATCTTTAAAATACAAAATGAGGTGATAGAAGTGTAAACACTTTCAGCCCTTACCTTCATATTCTTTGGTAATGAAAATCAAAATTATTACATCAGAATCCCTTTTAAGCCAACTAACTGATGCTGCAGCATTATGAGTCATCTTTTAATACTGAACTGCTTTTTTAAAAAAAAAGTTTTAATGGCAATAAAACATTTGAGAGTGATACGTATACAGATCTTGCTCTTTTCATGGAACATAGGGAAAAGCAGTACAAGTTCAGGATTAACTCTATGAGCCACAAAAGGCAACTGCATTTTTTCTGCATCTTGATCTCTTTGCTGATACTGCTCATGAACACAGTGGTTTGAGGTGTTCCGTCTGCCCGCTGTAACTGCGCAGGACACAGTGATATATTGTATATAATTGTGTAAGGCACTAAATAGCTACAGAGTGAGAGCGTTTAGTTAACCGATACCTGATCTAATCTGTCACCAGGAGCTTACATGTGAAGTTCCTCCTGTGGACTGTGCTGGGACTAACAGCAGAGCAGAGCTTCAGAGCTGCTCCCTTGCAATTGCTGCACAGTCATGGTGCTGCTGCCACCAGTGGTGATGCCCCGAGGGTGCCATGACAGAGTGACTGCATCAGAAACACCCACATGCTCTGGGGTCAGGCTGTCCAGGACAGTTTGATAAGGGCCTGTATCCTTTCAGGCCCTTAAAAGTAAGGTAATTGGGAATTTTATTTTCAGAACACAATTCTTCAGTTCAAGTCCACCTTTCTTCTCTCAAGTAGGCATATGGCAGTCCCTGGCGATGGTGTAACATTCTCTGCTTTGCCAAGGGTCTCTGTGGTGGATGGGGGCAGTTGCCCAGTGCAAATTACATCATATACTGGTCTTCAATGACTGTTTTGAGTTCTGAAACGGTGAGGGCAACTGTTGGCACTCTGCAGCACCAACACAACGATTGTAGAAAGTCTCCTCCCATGGTCAGTGCCATGGGAAGTGCTCAGTCCGTTGCCACTTGCCTCTAAAATTAGTTAATTCCTGATTCCTATGGACAACTGGACAATCAGGTCAGTGTAGCTTGGTTGAACAGCCACATACCCAGCTCTTTCATCACTGATATTACTGCACAGCTGAGGTGCTCAAGGGTTCACATGCTGTAGAGTGAACTTTCTTGCTGTAGTGTATACTTTCTCTGTATAGGCAAGGGAAGAAGAGTTAGGAATGATGTAGAGATCTTCATTCAGGCCCACCACAACGGGTGTTCAGGATTATAACCTATTCATTCTACAAGTTCTTGTTCACAGATTCAAGGATGGTGGTGATTATCATTGATTATTTATGGGGTCTGTGATGCAGACATCTGTGTAACATCTGTGATTTTCAGAGCTTGGGCAACTTCAATAGGGACAAAGCAGCACTCTCTTCTCCCAAAGGGCTGTGGTATTGTCAGCCTTAAGAGTACATGTCTAATTACTGATAGCACTGCTCGTTGCTATTCCTTCTCATTATCCTGCTCTACTAAGTGTTGGTCAAACACGCACTGGGCTCTTGCAGATAGAGGACAAATGTGCCTGCAGATGCCTGGCTGCACCAAAGAGACCATTGAGGGCAGTTTCCAGATCCTCATGACAACTATAGTCACCACATAATACCACAGTTGTCAGGTATGCAGTAATGAAAGCATAGTAATTCAGCCATAATTTGTTTCTGTAACTTGGAACCTTTCAAGTTAAAGTGGATGCTGCAGAACAAAGATGTCCAGGTATCCTTAATGCAAATTAACATTTATTACAGGGAGCAGCTCCCAGGCAAAATACCGGTCCAAATGCAGACCATTTGCTATCACATAGTACAGTTGCTAACTGCAATTTACCTATCCTTACTCCTGAAAGTCGCAGTATCCTTGGAGAGGTGTGCTTGCAGGAGTATTCTTGGAGATCCTGCCATAGATTCATCTGATTACCCAAATAGCACTACTTAAGCCTGGAGGTTCAGGGAAATGATGCTCTGTCCTTCTAAGCTGTTCCCAGTACTTCTGGTTCTTGGAGTTGAAGGAAGCAGTGGAACAACGAAAGTTGATATCTCTTCATCATAGGTATGTGTGGATGCAGAGATGTTTGTTCTTGGTAGTTTGGAGAGGTACAATTCACTGGAGGTTCCCCACACACAGCCTACTGAGACACGCACATCTCAAGGACACTAACTTTGTGTAAACACACGGGCTGGAATAATTTCTTTAGTGACCGTCACTGAGGAGAATTGCTTGGTGAGCAGTGGTGGGTGCAGTGACAGCACCTGCTGGCAGACATGTGAACACAAAAGGAATGGTGTAATCCTGGAGGTAGCATGAAAGACCTGACAGCAGGAGCATGACACTTTTTTTGGGACCAGGGTTCTATGTTTATGATGTGTAGGTATCAGAACATCCCTTACCTGCTTGCCTTCAAACGGAATTCCTTGGTAGGAATGAGCACTCCATCAGCCCTGTGACCATGCATGATGTGACTGGGTGTAACCTAGGTGGTGACATATGTTCTTATCAAAACAAGCACCTATGGCTGCTGCCTTGCCAACAAATAAGTACAAGTCACTGCACTTTGTCCTATGGACTTCCACTTTCCTTCTGAATAAGACTGGAAAGAAAATTTTCCCTCACTTTAGGTTTCTGTCCAGCCAATGCCCATAACCTTGGCTGCTGTGTGCAGTGTTAGCTGACCAGTGCTGCCACAGGGAGAGGCTGGCACTGGTGGCCTGCATTCTTGCGTTGTCTTAGTGCTAGAAGAGGCCAAGATAGAGAACTATTGTCTGGAGCCAGCTCAGAGAATTGTGGAGCAATTCTGAAGATCTGTAATTCAGCATAGATTGGGAAACAATATTTAAATACCATCCTCATGCCCTCTTGGGTTTTTTTTCCAATTTCATGAAGTTGAATAAGTGTCTCTTGTCATCTTACATGAAAACAACCTTTGGTGGATCATTTGCAATCTCTTCTTGCTACTGGTGAGTATTCCTGTCAACAAAGTCCAAGGCATGAATGTAGCACTGTTAAATCTTGATTAATTTCTTAGTGTCCTCTTAGGTATATACTGTGTCTTGCCAAAGCTGCATGTAAATGAGGTGGCTGTTCTAAAATTTGTTGGTCATATGTATTTGTAGGGTGATAAGGCAGGAATGCAGGTATTAGGATATGACCAAAGGGTTGGAAGGGTGTGTGAAGTCATGAGGGCTCATCCTTTGCAGGATAAAAAAGCCCGAATAACTGGGATCTTGCATAGGTTGTGCCCATGCAAGGGGAGGGCCCAATGTGAACTATTCTTTAGTCTCTGCCCATATTTCTCCACCTGAGAAACAATTTATTTTGTCCCAGAGCAGAAGCTGAGTGTAAGATAATACCAATGCAGTGGTAGCAGGAGCATACAATGCTGTCTGAAATGGCTGTTTTGAAACTGGTAATTGCTTTCTGTTATCTGTTCTTAATATACTGAGAGAAACTAGATGTTGTGTACCATTTTTGCAGATAAACAAGATTGCATCAAAAACACAATGATTCTGTCATCAATTTCTCATCCTGACATAATCTGCAGGATCTCAAGTATAGGCTGGCTGCTTTAAGCAGCAGACAGAACACTAATGGAAGCTAATTTGAATTTCTATTTGCAGCCCTCATCTAAAGGTGCATAAGCTTCAAAGGCAAATACCCTATATTTCAAATGTAAAGTTAAGTAATAATTTTCTGGATGAACTACTGTCTGAAAATGCATAACACACTCCCCTTTCAGAATGATACACAAAGCTCTTCCGTGCTTTGAAATGATTCATAGCAGATGGGAAGAAAAAAGGATCATTAATTGATTCTTCAAATAAAAGATCACAAGTGTAACTGAGAGACCCTGTTGGAAAATCAAATGGACTAAATTTTCAGAGAAGCTTGTGCTCTTCACCGAAGTCTGCTGGCAGAATTTCAAATCAGTTTGATGATTAAACAGCAGGTCATTTAAAGTGTGTTTACCTTAACAAGCCTCTGTAACCACATTCATACTAGGGCAAGGCATAGTACACAAAGAGTTTGTTAGATTATAATTAGTTTAGATTACTTTCCATTATGTATTGGTAAAGGCAGCCCATGGGCTGGCTCATGTTTCAGGTTACCCTGCTGTTCCTGTTCCTGCAGCAGTAGCTTTGGGTAAGGTATCTGCGTGACAATATCTAGAAAACCCTGCCCAGTGGTTTTAAGTAGTGACCCTTGCACTTTTATGGCTCATGATCCCGTACATGCCAACACCCATTCTTATTATCAAACTTTAAACTGAAAATAGGGCAAAAGTGATAGAAGCAATGCAAGGTTGTATTTCGTAAGAGTCTTTGGGCTCCTTGCAAGCAAGTCTCTAGATTGCCCTGCATTAAACCATATTCTTATTAGTCTATCAGTGCAACTGGAGAAACAGACCTGTAATTCATCACACCAGAAACTGGTGTTAACTACTTTGCAGTGTTCAAGCCTGTTTATTATCCTTACGACCAATACTTTTTTACAGGATATGTATTCTCATATGTTGCATTTTTGAAACCACAGAAATGCTATTTTTTTACTTCTATTTCATTAATTCACTTGATATGTGTGAAGGCAAAGTAGTCACACTGACACTTCTGAAGAATGTTTTAATCCTTTGTGTTATTACATAATTTCTTGATTCGTTTTTATCTGGTATGGTTTAGCACAGCAGTATGGACCCACCCACTGCATCTCAAAGTGTAATCTCTCTGACACTTAAATGACATTTTTCCATTTTCTTGGGTAATGAATAATTTACAATGTGGGCCTGTAAAGAATCTATGTTCATATTTAAATATCTGTGAAATTTACAGATTCACTTTTTCATTTTGAAAGCTCTAAGGTAATATAAAATGTTTCACTTACTGCTCTTCCTTCTTTTTCCATAAAGAGCTTATGTTCTGCAGATTGTAAAAACACTTCATAAACTGTAGCTTGTAAGATACATAACTTTGTAAGGCTGGTTGGTGTTTCCACTGTCATAAATTAAGAAGGAAAGGATTAGAAAAACTATGCTTAAGCCAAGCCTGTCTGTAATATTAAAAGGGATATATAGATATATATTCACCTATGAGTATAGGTGGGGCCAGAGGAGTCTAAATCTTCTGGGAATCTGTCTGGGAAAATATCTGTGAATTTATTATGTGTTACAGTTTCTGATGTTAGACTATTTTGTCTCACTAGGAACAGAAAAAGCTTGTTTAATATTAAAAATTGGGAGGTTAAGGTACAATTGAGAGATACCTCAAGGATATAAACTATACAGAGCTACTGAGAGGAGAGAAAGCATCCAAACTCCCATATTGCCAGAGGATGCAGTCAGACAAACCAAGGGAGCAAGTGCTACAAAGGTCAGCCCAGCTTGGAGTTATGGAGATAGGGGTGTGAGCTCAGGGAGGAAAAGATGCAGAGATAAAAGCACACTGTAGACAGAGGAAGAAAATAAGGAATAGCCTGGAAGATGCAAAGAGGCTACCCTGTCCATCATGCAAGTCATCTGAAACACAGGGCAATCTCTTTATTAAATCTTGTCTGGAGCTACATTGTCCTTGCCTCATGTATTCCTCTCAACATGCTTTTTTCCTTGCATGAGTTGCGGACTTTGGGGAAAGTAGAGCATATTCTTTACAATCAGTTACAAAGATGAGGCTTAGAAGCAGTCCTGTTCCAATCACCTCAGCAAAGATCATCACAGCATTGCACTCAGTCACCTGTATTCAACTAGTGCTCTGAGAACAGCATATAGAAATGGTTAATGACTTAGAGCTTTGTATGGCAACCGGGGATCACAATTTCTAATAAAAAAATATTCACCCTCCAAATCTGGCTTTCTTGAAAATTGTTATTGTCTTGGCAATGAGATATTTTGAAAATCATCTGGGCCAAATTAATCAAATAATATGTATCTGATTAATTCCACTGAAGTGGTGCTGCACAAGTATTTACTGAAAGAAAATGTCAACTAGCAATTTTATATTACTTATTAAAACCAGACCCAAGAACTGTTTAGAACTTTTACCAGAACAGTATTGTACTTTTACCAAACTGTACTTCCTGACTGCCACTTTGATGCAAAGAGAGGTTTTTTTCCTTGAATATTTATATGTATCTTTATTATATAATGTCATTTCAATACAATCTTGTTTCTGACAAATTGATTCATTATTCTGAACTACTGATCTGGTATAAGCTAAACTGATCACTGTCTCATCACACAACTCCATACATCTATTTCATCTCTTTCCAGCTTTGAAGTTTCATCATCCTTGTCAAGATCTGGAAGTGCAGCTCAGGATATGGTAGTGCCCACATCATCAGTACCCAAATCAGTAGTGGGTAAGTGCCATCTTAATGTCTCAGACAGCAATGTATTTTAATACTTATCCATTTAAGTTCAGTATGTAATCAAGATACACATGAAATACATTGAACCTTCATGAAAACTCTAAAAAGAAAAGTGGTTTTTGTGCTTCTAATGTGGAACCAGATGTTTGAGAAAATGTTCCTCAAGAATGAACTTGATGCTTCGGTGTTATGAAGCTATATTGGTTGTTGGTGTTGAAAGTCAGGGAGTCTGATGTGACCAGCATGATTTAGAACAAGTCATTTTTTCAGACTGAGAGCTTTAAGTATGAAATTTGTCATTATGCAGCCAGTCAATGACCTGATTTTCAAATGCTGTTTACACAGGACCCATCTGGTCTGCTTTAGATGTTCATTCCATTAAAGACAACACACTGGAAAGCCAGATCTTAGGAGCTGTTCGAGGGGACACCACATAGGATGCCCTCTGCACAACAGCCATTTGATAAGCTCTGTCAGCCTCTTCTCTTATGGCCCTTTTAACACACTGCATATT
>WEIU01023055.1:126089-155314 GCA_013389925.1 Aegithalos caudatus | reverse complement strand
ACCCCTGATGAGAATCAGAGGACAAGGCACAATAACAGATTTCCCACACAGACTCTAAGTCCACATAAAGGGAACAATAGTTTGCAGATTGTAACAGTATATTAAACGGAGGAAAAGGATCACAACAATGTCAGCTTTAACAAAGGTAAGCAAAGCTTCAATCCCAAAGTATCTTCNTCTTTACAGAGGCTTATGGGAAAGGGTGGGGCTGAGAAGCAGAACTGCTCACCGTTCTCATTCACATATCTTTTTTCTAGGACACTCTAACATCCTCTGATATTATCCACTGGATTTAACCTATTCAGACAGCAAAGTAACCTGACTTGGCATCTGCTGTTGCCATTCAGTAACGATTTCCTCTCCCGTGTCCATGTCATTGTTAAATGAGGACATGAACAAGGCAGCTTCCTATTTCTGTCCTCCTCGATGACCCATAAACATGAATTGCTTTGATGACTTTCAGCCCTTTTCCAGAAATAGGCGTCCCTAGCACTGACTCTTCCCAGTCTCTTCCTGCCTGCTTTTAGAGAAGGCCTGTGAAGCCATGCTAGTGCTGCCCCTACACAGAGAAGATTGTGGGAGGTGGGATCTTCACTTCACATAGGAAGAGGACACATCAGGAGGCTTCTTACCTTACTCTTCCCTCCTATGAACAAGGTGCCCAGGAGCCAGGTAAGCTTGGTCACAGGTTAGACTCAGCTCGCGCTGTAAAATTATCTCATAGTAGAACATATTTGATTAAAAATATACAGCACACACACTCAGCTCCCCAGAGGTTGGCTGGGACTCAGAAAGTCCCAAAACTAGGTTTAAAAATCTGTTCTCACAGCTTGAAAATAATGCTCCTAAACCTAAGGACAATGTCACACAGAGACTGATTAACAGAAGTTTGCCACTGGAATGTAATTACCTCGTATCAGTGAAGGTTAATTTCAGTTAAATAGATCATAGCTATATCCTTTGAGTCTGGGTAAGCTGATCTAAAGTGAAGCTGCCAGTTCAGTGATTTAAAATTAGAGCAATGCTCTCCTTCCTTCTGGCACCCCAGCATAATTCTTGTTACCACATGCTAACCCCACTGCAATCTGATGCTGTACCCGATCAAGAGTTGCTATGCTCAAGTGGGAGGCAGTGAGAACACAAGCACCACTGCTACAAAAGTCAAATAGAATTTTCCTTATTGCAGAAAAGGATGAAGAAATACGAGGGTCTGTTTCTGCAGCATTGTGACAGCACTGTGTGCAACTCCTATGTACAACCTTTTCTTTGTAGGACAGGTATGTGCCCTCTCTTGAGGAACTCCCCAAAGAGAGCACAATACAACAGTTGTGAGGGGCATCTGGAAAAGAGAAATATGGAGAGAGGCACCAAAGGGCTAATAGAGAATAAATATCCTTTCATTAAAACAGGATAGCTTAAAGAAGGGAAGAGAAACCCAAAGAGCACATTCACTTATGACCAATTATTAATAACCCATCAAATTGAAAAGCAATTTCTTCTCAGACTTGTGGAAGTCTAATTCTCAAGGAAGGACAGTCTGCTGCCCCTCTCCAGTGCATCAAAGCCTTTAGCCTTTGTCCATTAGTGTTTTCACATCACTGCCTAGCCGTGCCAAGTCTGCTCACACACAGGCAAAATAGCAATATCATGGCTGGTGATCTGGCCCTTAAAACACAGCAACAGAGTTTCAGCTGGAAGAATACAGGAGATTCTGTATCTTGGGCCATTTGGGTGATGCCTTGTTGGAGAAAAAGGCATTTTTAAACATCAGCATTCAGCATCTCCTACTTACATATGTGGACAGAGTACAGCAGAGCTGTATCCCAATGTTTCCTAGTTATATTAGACAAATATAAATGCTGGCTTTTATGGCTCCTTTCTACTTTCTGCTGTCTTGTTACGTGACATGTCTTAAATTCACTGTAAGCTTTAAGCCAGAGCAAACAGCCCCAGTGCACGAAAGGTGAAAAAGCAGTGACAGACTGTGTCACACACACAGCTAGGACTGGGATCAGTAAAATGTCGCTCACATACCACTCACATAGAATCAATTTCTGGGATAACACACACATCCAAAAGGTCCATTCAGCTTTTAAAATGATCGATGATAGACCTTTTTAATGGTTACATCTAGTAATCCACTAGCAGTTCTAGATAAAAAACTTCCCCTTTTTTACTACCTAGAATTTATAAACTGAAAGCACTTTCTTTTTTACTCTGCATAATTTTTAAGAATGTAATTTTGCATTTCTCTGTACTGACTGAATTCTGTATCTTCAAAACAACTAGTAATTTTTCTCTACCCTAATGTTTTCCTCTTCCCTAAACTTTTTCCCTAATTCCCTTTAAAATGCTCATTTGAAGATGCTTTCCTGTCACCTGGTATCACTCAAAATTTTACTACATTCATCTTGAGCGCTGTTGACTCAGTTCTATTCTCCTGGAGATCTGAGCAGGATGATATATGTATTGCAGTCAGTAGAGCAATATAAAACTGTTTTGAGAAGAGACAGATGGAGAAAGTCTCATGAATACTGGGCATATGAGGACACACTTGCAGTACTGACCCTGAGGGGTTTCAAAACAGTTAATGCTGTCACTGGATTGAAAACTCTGTTTTATGCTAGTAGCACATAAAGCTCTTCACTCTTGGCTGTGGTTGTCCGCAATAAGTATTTACCATACATTTTTCACATAAATGACCTTCATACTCTGAGTTCAGCATGCCCATTACTGTTTTGCACCACAAAATGTATCTGTTGTTTAATAAAACTGTTGTTAGCAGCAACCTGAGAAATATGTGATCACATCCTTTTTGTTTGGACAGTGTCCTTTTCTTGCTTTGTCCTGTGGAGGCTGAAGGGAATACGGCTAGGATGATTGGCAAGGCTTTCCATGACTTACATCAGAAAACTTTAATATGTGATCTAAATTTTACCTCATAATACTTTGGTTTTACAACTGTCTTCACTCACAAATCAATGTCCCTGCTCCATGTACTGTCTTCCATGTATTTTTATATGACATATATTATACATCATATATATAACAAACTATTATTATATGACAAATGAAAGTCCCTTCTCCCACCAAGATGAAATGCGGCCCTCTCTTCCTTGTATTATTATAATGCCAAATGGAAGAGTTTCACAAGAGGAAGCAGCCAAAGCTCCACACATCTTATCTAAAATTAGTCATAGAACTTGGCCTTTCTATTGTACCCCCAAAGTAGCCAGAGGGAAAAAGGTTTTGCTTTCATCAAACTATCAGCTGAAAATTGAGTTCTTCTGAAAGCATCTTTGATAGGAAAATACTTTCATGCTGAAAATGAAAGACGGGTTTGGGCCACCAGCAGCACCAGAACTGTCAGCTAGACATAATAGAACCTTGGAGTGTAAATCCGCTTTGTTTGGACAGCTTCCCCTATGACTAGTCCTCAGAGGGGCCAGTTATCATTTGCAGAGCAGCATAGCAAGACTCTGCAGGGCAGAACCAAGTTCCTCCTGATCCTCTTGGGGAAAGTCTGCAGTGACACTCCTGCCTTGCATGGCCCTGGGCAGCTCTTCTTTCTGATGCCAGGGGCACATCTGCCTAAGGTGAATCCCAGTCAAATTGCGGATCTGTGTCACCAAAGGATGTTTGTTGTGTAGTGTCACCTCTCAGCAAGGCCTCTGTGGCTGTGCATCTGAACAATAGCCACAGCTGATGTAATGGTGGTCTTTGAACACAAAGCATTAATATTTCAGAGCCTGTCTTCCCCTGGTAACATCTCTGACAGGTCTTACCAAGTGTTGCACATCAGTTAGCAACTAAACATGCCAAAATCCATGAGGCAGCAAATCACACATTTATGGGGTGTTCAAGGTGAAAATGTGACATCAACTCATCAAAAGCAGCCCAAGTACATGCACAAGAGGTGGGATAAGGTCCTTAAAGAGTTAATAGGACCAGTTAGGATACTATTTTTGACTGCCTTGCATGAGGAGAAAGCAGATTTCCCAGCATGTCAATGACCTCCCTCTTGCCTATAATTTTCTGTAAAACTCTGTTGATGAGAGTTATCGCTGGAGCCTTTAAAAAGCTCATAAACCCAAACACTGCGTGGGAGATGGGACACTAAAAGGACAGGGTAGAGGATTTTCTTAACTGATTCATCACTAAGACCGTTTTGATATATTCTAGTGGCATACAATAATAAAATTTGCACAGTTCTGTTTTATATCAGAGAGAGATATTGTTTGGGAAAGCTGCTGTGAGAACAGCTCTGAAGAGAACTGTTCCTGAGAGCAGTGGCCACAGAAGTGGTGCCATGCTCAAGCTCACTGCAGACAGGATGATGACTGTCTCCTGCCTCTGTGGGGTGCAGGGAGCCTCCAGCCAGTAACAAACCAGGTGCTGCTTTTGAAGAACTGCCTGGGATCAACTGATGGGGTAAAAATTAAGTAATTAAAGTAATCATCCAAGTACTTTCAGACATGAATGATTTTAAGACATTACCCAAATGTGATGGTTCAAGCTGGAATGTCCTGAGTTGCACCACAGCAAAGAACAATGACCTACATCAGCTCTCCAAGGAGAAAGGACAACAGGTGGGAGTTTATCATAGTGTGACTTTTTCAAAGGAGCCTATGCTTTTTCAGAGACCAAAGCAAAAAAAATTATGGCCCCAATTAGTGTATTTCCAGAGATCATTGTTCAAGTTCAGTTGAGCAGTTTTTAATTTCTGTTTCTACAGGATTTAACCAGTATTATTCAGCAACATTTTTGAACGGAAATAGCCCTTTAAAAGATTTTAAGATTTGCTTGTTTATAGGAAAACAATCTCCCATTGCAAAATTCTACATATTGAGTAAATCACATTTCTTGGTGAGTCACTTGGAAATTTGTCTGCATAACAGATACAAAAGATTTCCAGCTGACAACACACCTGGAGCTTCCCCTCTGTAACCCACGGTGGGTGGCAGTAGAGGCCTGGCAGACAGGGCAGAAGCAGCCTGAGTCACTGAGATGTTTATCTACATGTTAGCAGATGTCGCGGGTGACTTCTCATAATGTTTTGTCCCATTTAAAAGGGGAAAAAAATAAAGTTTTCTTGTAACTAAAACAAAAGAGATAAAACTGGTTGAGAAATAAATTCCTGTTCAGTACCCTCTCCAAAAGTGTTCACAAACTTGTAGCAATATATGTAGCACACTCTGATTTGTTGGATGCTAAGTATGAGTAGAGTTTGTAGAGACTTGAAAGACATTGAACCTTCTATGTAATGGCAAGTATTTGCCTTTTAGGTACTTGCTGTTGATGCAGCCTGCAAAGCATTCAGTCTTGAGAAGAAATGTTAGAGATGTCTATGACAGAAATCGTCTCAATGTGGACAAATCAGCAGCAGAAGTCAGAGTTCAGGTGGCTGCTACCAGATGTTACAAAATTATACCCAGGTCCTTACATTCTGGTATTGAGGTTTTAATAACAGCCATTCCCAAGACACCCCTAACTCAGAATACCTGTTAAAGGGAAGCCTTAGTTGAAGTCTGCATCCATCAAAGATGAAGTCTTTAAAATTCAACTTCAAGGAACTAGAAGCTAAGAGGTAACTGCAGTATTGTCTGTGCTTTCATGTTTTAATGGTTTTGTCCATTCAAATACTTTTGCTCCATTCCAAAAAATACCTGGATTCCCTCACTTCATGAGAAGTACAGTGGCAACCTTCTGAATTTTCACAAAGAATGAGGTAAAAGCACAGTGATTTCCTCCTAATTCATCTTCCAGCACAGGAACCCAACATGCTGCTCTGCAAGGACTCAAAGTATTCAGATCCCTGTTCTAAAAACTGACCTCAAAAACAAGTAGGATCTAAGAGTTGCCCAAACATCTCTTCTGTGCCCAAAAAGTTGTGGCTCTCCTAGGACTAGGCTGGGAAAAGGAAAATTGGTGGCTCAGTGATCCATAGAGAGGTCCATCAGGCTCTAAAACAGCATTTATATGAAGCTGACTCAAGTTTATAAACATTATAATACATATTTCAGTGAATAATTTCCATATAATTAGCATTCTCCTTTTTTCCAGAATTTCCCATGTAATTTTGTTGCAGTTTTGTGGATAAAACAATTTCTAAAATTACATGAAAAAGTAAAATTTTCCATCTTCAAAACTAAAATCTCCTATTGTAACTCCTCTTTACTGGGTGCACAATTGGAGCCAGCAGTACAAAGCTCATACTATAAAAGCACCAGAAATATTAGAAGAAATAAAACTCATTAAATACAAAACATTAATAGAAATCCAAAAATTAATATTAGGTTTTCATAAAAAATATTTTTGTCAATAAAAATCCATCAGAATACATTGCAGCTTACACAGATTTGGGCCAATTAAATCCACTAGAATAAGACAGGACAAAAGAAGTGCAATCTTATGTCACTAAACTTCTGCCTTTTAATGTGCATGCCTAGTTTACACTAGTGGATTCATTTTTATCCCATGACTGAGCGCATCTTATTCTTCTAAGTGCATAAAAATAATTAACTTNAAAAAACCACATAATTTCAAAGAACAATTTCAAAGAAATTATGTAGGGCAGCTGTCAGTACCCATGTATCTCATTAACACAGTTTTACTTCAAATGGTGCATATGGAGGTGACTTTGTGGAAATCATACTGTCACTGTGTCTGAAGGGTAAAAGAGATTTAATATTATTTACATTCTAACTGTTCCTCTGGATTTTGGTACCAAAAGTCACAATAGAAATTTAACTCATTTATAAGGGTAAAAGTTTTGAAGATTGCGTTGTTTGGGGCTTTTTGGTTTGGGTTTTTTTTTCCCTCCTCCTTTTCCTCCTTAGACTCTAATATTAAAAGTTTTGTTGTGAAAGGGATAAAAAGCAACTTCCAGTCTGCTGCTTGACTATTTAGGACAGATGTGCTGCCAAAGTCCAACATACTTTTTTAACTGCTTACACATGTACTCCAGATAAGTTTATTGGTGAAACCCAGGTTTTATTCTTAGTCATATGGCTATAAATTAAAAATACAAAATAAAATAACATCTTCCTCCTACTCTGGCTTGTTGAATTAATCTACTAACTAAACTATTTTTCTTTCTTGCCCCTCTTTTTTAATTTGTCAACATAGGCTAAAAGTCCAAGCCTGATGGAGATAAGGAAATATTAAGGAGGAATTTCAGTTAAGACTCAGTCAAATTGGATTGGATATCAACTGATGATAAACAAGTTACAAATGAATTTTTTGAAAATGTATATAATATTAAGCTGTCTCACAACTGCAGGATCTTTGTCATTTGACAATGTAAGCGATCTCAAGCTCTGCTCTTTCTATAGCTGCTGCAATCTTGCAAACTTTATGCTGAGTAAAAGAGGAGTAAAGTTTTTTAAAACTAAACAATGAATAAACTTTATTTGCAGTGTAGTTCCATTTACCTGTCTGAAGTCAGCACAGTAATAAATTGCAACCATTCACTTCACCCAGAGGATTTACTGAGTGAAACTGAACAGGTGGCTCCAAAAGAGTTCATGTAAGACAGGAAAGACCACATGGTATTGGGAACTCAACCATGGTCTCTTTAGCCTACTGTTTGCACATACCTGGTAACTCAGAAATATCTCCTTGAAATAAGCTCTAGGAGTTTAGTCAAAAAAGCCGTTGTAATTAATCCTCTCAACAATGTGTGTAGGAATGGTGAATTCTATTTTATTTGAAGAGTTTCACCAGTGTCCTTCAGACACATAGATCTGAGTTAAAACAGAAGTTGCATGCTTAAGACAAAAAGGGATTGTTTAAATTTTATGAGATGTACTGGCAGGGATTAATGTGTGGTCATCCTGAATTTATTAAAGAAGATGGATCCATGATGTGCTGTGATTTTTAAAAACATGGTTCAGGAAAGCTGCTAGAGGCTGGTTTCATCTCTCCTAAACCTTGCACTCTGAATAGCTTAATCTAAATTTAGAACAAATCCCATCCTTTTCATTGCCTTCAAGAACTCACAAGTCACAAAAACAATGAAGAGAAACTCAGAAATAACTTCATGGGATTTTCATGAGGGTAGCAAGAGAACAAGGCACAGAATCTCTGATCCTGAGGAAACATCTAATTCCAGTGTTGGCCCCAAGAACAATGGATATGTGCAGAGTTTTGGAGAACTGGAAACAGAAGTTAACCATAAACAAGTGCAGAGTGGCAAAATAAAATATTGGGGCTTTATTCTTTAAGAACAGTTACATGTGACTATTGAAGTGTCAGCTACTTTTCCAACTCTTACCTGTCTATGACATTTAAGTTAAATTATATTGATATCTTTATAATGAAGTCATGATTAAACTGTAATGAAAGGCTCAAAATCTACTACCAGAATGTATTTTTTGAATGGGTCACCCACATCAAAGATGTCATATTCCATCACAGAGATAATATTTTAAAAATAATTCCCTGGATTCACGTCCTTTTAACAGATGATTCAGGAGGGAAGAAAAAGTATGAAGTTCAGTCTTGACAAGGGCAAAGCACTTGTCCTTCTTGCACTAATACTACTGTTTGAAGAACAGGTTAAATTGTGTAAGAGAACTGAGAAACAGGCTAGTCAGAAGAAAGAGAAAGCTTATTCCAAGAGAGTAGGTTTTAGATGTGTCAAAATCAAATGACTAATTAAGACAATAATTCAAATTAGAACTGGCTGGTAGTTTAACAATCCTCAAACCCTTACTCAGCAAAATTTTTCCTTGTTTTCCCAGTTTGAGTCCCATCAAAGTCAATTAACAGTCAAAGAACAGCTCAGAAAGTTTGAAACCTGAGAATTATTTTCCCTATTTTTGAAGATTTCTGAGGCTTTGGTCTGGTGTTAGCTAGCTCAGTCTTGTGAAAAAGTTTTGTTTAACAAGACCAAACTACAATTACATTTCGTGTATCCTATGTATAAGCACAGAAGCATAACACATGGGGTAAGGTTGTGACTCTGTGAATCTTGCTCCTCAAATCTTGGTGAGAAGAGCCACCATCCAGGTGCAAGAAGTAACCTTTCTGTGGAGACCTAATCACCAGAGAAGCTTCTTTCTTATCCATTTATGGACTAGCGTTTCCCTTTTTGAGACCTTATTTCCCATTTAAAATTTCTATATAATCTCATCTAATACAATTGTTTCAGATTATCCAGTTTATTTTGTTTCTATGACAACCTGGGGACAAGAGTTCCAGTGATTAATCACACATTCTGGAGCAAGATCTTAAAGTTCTGGCATTGCCACATTTCCATCCATTCAGAATTCTTTTTTCCACATCAGAACAACAACCTTCTTCATTCCAGAAGACCATGAAGAGGAAAAGGCAAGTTGTTCTACAAAACTGCCTTCCAAAAGTCTTACTGTTAGTGTACAGTAGAAAGTCTTTAACAGAGCCCTTAATGAGAGCTTTCAATTAAGTCACAGATTCTTTTCCCTTAAGAGTTGCCAAGAACAAAATTCAAGACAGTCACAGAAGAACTAAAGTAGATGCTGTCACTAGCAATAAACTCCAGAAACTTCAGCAGAAACTTAAAAGTTCTCATACTATTATAGAATAATAATTGGAATTCCCTTCTGCTCTCAGATGACATAAAGTCCATTGCTTTGATGACCTCTTCAGGTTTTATTTTGGGCTTCAGACCTCGTGAAGAGAGATTTGTGGTGATTTTCTGATACTGCTAACTTGTCAGAAATTTATATGTATCTTTTGGTTATGTCAAGCAATTTGGATATATCCTTAAGAATGTAGCCATTTGTGTTCTGGAAAGGTTTTATTGCTGCTATTTTGATATATTTTGAAATTGCCACAAAGTTGTTTCCCTGTTATATTCATTCCCCTGCTGCATTCCAAATAAAGGGTTATTGATGAATCTTTTTGATGCACACAGGTTGTCACCATCTCATCGTATGAGATAATGGATGCAGCTTGTGGAACATTGTTTTATATATTTGGGAAATTAATCACACTCCAAGTTCCTTAATGTGTATTTCACACTGAGGAATGCATGTCTTATATCTCCTTTTACAAACTTAATCAAGATCTGAAAACATTCTTAGTAAAAGGGAAAAAACATTTGGGAGAGGTAAAAATCCTTCATTGGCCTGTTTTTATGAATTTTCTGAGGGACAATCTGAAACCAATCAGATTACTGTTTTTTCTGTGAGACTGAGATCCTTAGAAGCATAATCTATTCTAAGATCAGTGAGCAAGGAAGAAAGTAACCTTGCAGTATCCTTTAAGCCTTATCCAAACAAGAGTCAGGGGGGGGTTTTTTATGTGACTAAAGACTGTAGGTGCCTTGAGACTCCATTAAGAAGTCTGATTTCCAGGGCTCAAGGTGTTGCCTGAAAATAGCAGCCTTGCTGATGCCTTGTTAGCTAATCTTGAAGAGAGGCACCACAACGCAGAAGACTTTTCCCTTATGTCAACTTCTACTGCAACCTACTGATGATACTGAATGTGAAACAACTTTCAACCCTCCTGCTTCAGAGACACCTCCATGTTTCCTCTCCTACACTAGACTGAAATATCTTTCCTCATTGTTTGAATCAAAATTAAGTAATTCAGTTTGTCGGACTGAGAAATTTTGGAGACTGTCATGACTGCGATGTTCTCTACTTCCAAACCTCAAATGGGAAGAGAAGAAAATGAAGTGCTTTGCCCCTTTAGATGTCAAAGATAACCTCCAAGTTGTAAAACAATCAACTCACATGTTATAGAGACCTCAAGCAAACACACTAAAGCAAAAACAACCAAGGTGCTAATTTCAGCAATCGATCTCCAAGCCAGGGTTCACTTCAAAGGATACTCATGATCATTTGAGTGTTAACATTTCCAAACAGCTAGTATAAAAAGAAATATCCTGCACTGGGTTAAGTAACTTTTTAAAGGAGCGTAATTCATTCTGACTGATATTCCAGGGAACATATGTTAAAAATCAGACTCTGCAGCATATGAACTGTTACAATTAAAATAATGGAAGTCTACCCTCTAGGGTAAAAATGAATATCCCTTTATCAATGATACAAAACAGCAGTGCAATGTTTAGAAGGAGAAAGTTCCACCGTATTTTGAAAAGCATCCCCAGACCACCTTCAAGAAAGAATCATTGCCCACTAAGATTTCACTCCCAGTGGACTCATCCTCTTGTGCCTTAGAGTTCTGTTTCCAACCATTATGCTGTAGATGGCTTAGGACAGCACTAGGCATGGATAGTTTCACTGAAGATATTTCCCAGGGAGGACAGGAGATGAGAGACGTTGCAACTGGAAGTATTTACAGCATAAAAATACATGTACATTAGCCAATGTTGCATGGTCTCTTGCTTTCTCTCTAACTGTATAATCAGAATACCACGTGTTGTAACTGAAAGTGAAATACACGCATGTCTGCAGCAGACCAGTTTACCTGTCCTGACTGATGTGGCAGGTTTGAAGATAGGTATTATGCGTGAATTAACCACTCATATTCTTACTACCTATAGAGTTTATCTTGCTTGTCACAGACGTGTTTCTGGTAGATCAGAGAAAGGAGCCTGGCAAGACAGTAAGAATGTTATCCACTAGTAGGTCAGCATTTGTCCACCATTTTTAGCCCGTCTGCTCTTCCACATCTGAGCCTTCTGTGCTAGAGAGTCTGTGCAGTCAGACCAGGGAACAAATGCTGGGCTGTATCCCTGTCAAACCCCACTGATAAGAGCATGTTCACACTGGCTTGGGAAGAGACCAGTTCTGTGGCCTCAGGCCCAGTGACTGCTCATCACTCAAACCTCTTGCCTTGAGCCAGCATATTTTCAGGCACCTTGGGAAGTTATCACCTCCCCAGGACTTCCAGGCCAGTGTGAAATATTTAAGCTCTCTGTTCAACTGCAATGCTAATGGCAAGGTGCTCATGTGCAGTAGCAAACCACAGGATCACTTGCAAGACTGCTCGGCTAAGTTATGTTCCAGCTGTCCATTGTGGGTTCCCTGCTAAGAAAATATAACTGCTATATGAGCACTCAGCTCACTTCAGAAGAAAGTGGAACAATTTCACATCAATAGGCATGAACTGACCCTGTTTGGCTCAGCTGTGACTTTCTGATTTATAATGCAAATTCTACATGACAGGTCCACCATGTAAAATTACTGCTGTCTCTATGTTGTTAAGATTGGTCAGTAAGAACTTCTTTAAGCTGCTAGTCCCAAATAAACATTTTGTAATGTGGTAGTGTTCCGTCTGAGCTTTGTTTTCATCTTAGAATTTGTTTGTTCTGCTGAGCACTATGCCAGGATTTCTGAATATTTCTTTTAAAGAATGTTAGGGCAGATAGGTAAGCCTTGGACTTCTGGACAAGAAATTTATTTCTTGTATATGTGTTAAATTGCATTCACACATGTTATATATTATATTTCAATGCTGACTGTCATTTTCAGATGACGGTAGCTCCAATATGGCTGGTCACTGCAATCTAATTTGCTCCAGTCCCAAGGAGGATAAAGAGACCACAAAACTAATTATCTGTGGGTTCCATCACAAACAGCCACAGCTGAAAGCCCTTTGCAGACTGTCCATAAACATTTGGTATGCCTCCAGTGGCCAAAAAAAAAAAAAAGGTTCACATTTGGAGCTCTTGAAAGAAAGACGTGTCTGACTCCCGCAAGAGGATTCCCATCGTACTCTCAGAGGCAACGTCATGTCTGCATGGAAGTCTCTTCCCTTGCCACTTCCTCTAGATTGACTGGCAATACAAACTAATGCTGTGCCTGAGTCCAATGCCTAGCTCTGCCACCCCAGCACTGCGCCAGAAGTGGGACACGACTCCCAAGCGAGCAATGGGAGCCGCAGCTTAGAGCTCTTGCTCTACGGCACAAGGATCTGATAGTGACTCAGGTTGGAGGCAAGGGATGAGAGGAAGGCTCTCCTGTTTGAATTCCAAGAGGTTTTCTTGAAAATGTCTTGAAGGGACAGTGACAGAAAGAGCACAGAGTACAGTATACAACTGTTTATAAACTGGGGAGGTCCAAGGGATGGGAACCAGGGCTCAATCAATGAGGAAAGAGAGTAGGAGGATCCTAAGTCATGGCTTATAAAACAATAACCAATGAGAGGGCATAAGGAGAGGATACAACCTGGATAAACCAATGGTGCATCAAGTAATGTAGAACCTTCTAGAACTAAAGACAGGGATGAACAAGGATTGACACTCACATAGGTGGGGTACTAGGTAAGGGGTTTGGTTCAAGGGGAGATTGGCATGGAATAAACAGGAAAGGTGGACAGGGTCAGGTTAAACTGACAGCTTAAGGGAGGGAATATCTTTTGAGACAAACTATTAATTTAGGAGAAACAGGGATACAGAACATGCAACAATTCATTAAGGCAATGAACTCAAACACACCACCGCAATGTGGTGGTTCCATCACAAACAGCCACAGCTGCAAACCNAAAAAAAAAAGTGTACATTTGGAGCTCTTGAAAGAAAAATATGTCTGATTCCCACAAGAGTTTTCCTACATGAACTTGATTCCCATGGCACTCTCAGATGCAATGTCATGTTTGCATGGAAGTCTCTTCCCTTGCAACTGTCTAGATTGACTGGCAATACAAACTGCCATGTTTCCACCTTACAACAACTCAAGAACTTCAGTTCCCTAATGTAAAAATAGTGATAGCATCTGTGTAAGTATCAGCTTGTTGTTGGCATTCAGAAGTCTACTCACCCACTTGTGAAGAACCCTGCCACACACATTTGCTCTCATACACTTTGTGTTCCATCAAACATTAAGAGAGAAGGAGTTTCTCTTGCCCACCTTTGAGCTGCATTGATCAGTTATACACAAGAACTCAGAGTGTAAAGAACATGAAATTAAAATTATGTTCAATCCTGCAGCTCTGTTGCACAAAAAAACAATTGTCCCTCACACACCCAAGGCAAGGTGCACTTGGCACATGGGCTTTGCACACCACAGGAACAGAGCCCTGCTGGCAGAATGCTGGTGTCACCCAGTAGATGAGAGCTCAATGCCTTCCAACACAAACTTTCCTTCACCAACAGACAGCAAAAAGAATCACAGAGTTATTGAATGTTCTGAGTTGGAAGGGATTATCAAATTAGCACCTTTGCTTCCTTTCCTAGGAGTCCCACAAATCTGGGATTGATGCACAAGGAAGACAAATAAAGGTCATGATGATCGTGTAATGAAAAGCACAGACAAAGATTACAGCAGACTTGAGAAAAAACACATCCATCTAAAAGGAGAGGCAATGAGGCTTACCTTTGTCTGGCCATGCCCTTGCTATTTCATCAACACAGAATTAAACCTGACTGTGTTAAAAATGTTCAGTTGAAAACTGCAAATGAGTGCTACTGAACTCAAGGTCCTTGTCCTTATCCACTCTCATCTTCTTTTTCACTGTCATCTCTTCTCTTCTCTCTTCCTTCCGCCCTTCCCAGTCAGCATTTTTGAAGTTTATATCTTACTCAACTCTGGAATTTCAGTAATGTGCTTGGAAGTTGATCCTAGAGGCCACACTTTATTCTTCCATGTGAGTTATTTTTTGTTTCACTCTTGAACAGGCATTTCTTGGAAGTGCAAGTACTCACAGAACTGTAGCACATGGCAGTCATGTAAATATTAATATTCACACAGCACTGAAGATTACAAGATAATTAGAAGCTATATAACCATGTAACTCAGTTTATAAAGAGTATGACAGTTATAGGACTAAATTTTGTCTTTCTTCCAGGCCTGACTCCTTGGAATCTCTTTTTTCCTCTTTGTTTATGAGGAATTAATCATTTGGAACCTGATCCAAAAAGCTCTAGAGTCAATTCAAGTCTCCCATTGACTGCAGCAGATTTTGGTCTTCAATTCAGTAAACTCTCTCTCGCCCTTGGCAGCTCAGACCTCAAGCACATTACCAGCCTCCTGGTACCCCATCCAGAGTTGTCAGTAAACTTCCACGAGAGTCACTCTTGGAGCAGAAAAGAGGGTCAGGCAGAGGTTTTCTTTTGGAGACAGGACATTCATGTCCTCAAGCACATTGGGTCATGTACTGCCAGAGCCTCATTAGACTACAGTGTCTAAGGGTCCACTGCCTGGCTCTGTCCCCACCTGGAAGCACCAGGCCAGGTCCTGGCAGACCATGACACTCGCATATCCCCAGAGGAGCAGAGGGTTTGTGGGGCTGTGCTGTAGACAACTCTCCACAAAAGGAAGAAGTAGGAGTTATGAAACAAGGTTTGGCAGACATAGCATCAGGAAGGCTTGTTTCCAGCTTCCCCCTCTCCTCACCAGCCACCACTCTTGATCAAACGTTGCTTTTCTGGTGGTAGCATCTATTCCTCTTTCTGGCTTGCACAAAGTTATGAATTCAAACAAATTGCCTATCTGAATACAGCCCTTGGTGGATTTAGAACCTATTGCTTTATGGGAGGCATTTACATGCAATCTCTGTTTTTACAGATTTATTGCATTAACTGTTTTCCTTCTAGCTGTAGAGGGACAGCAAACATCATGATAAAGAGATGCCAATGGACCGGTGTTCTCTCACATATTGTAGGAATCCTTGACAGAACCCAACTGTCAACAGACTACACCCATTACAGAAAAAATTGTTGTGTTTTAGACTAGAAGAAAACAGACTGGTAAATAGCAAACAGTAAGTATTTAATACTGGTCTTTTCTTTTTCTCTTAGAAACTGTAGAATGTCAGTCCTTAGTTAATTATGTTCACAGGGAGGCATTTCAGAGATGTGCACAGAGTAATTGCATCACTCTGCTTGAACAATGAGAACTAAAATAACATTTTTTGGCATTCCCCCTAAACCAAAGAATCTACTTGAATACCTTTTTACTGTACTTTCTGTGTGCACATATTCAATAAATTCCAGAAATGTCACAGGGACTCTTTTGACGTGAAAGTGTTTCTCAGGTGTTTTAGGTGCTTTAGGTGTTTATTATTACAGTATGTTCTGAAGTTGCCCCCATTCCATAGTTCTGGAAGTCTGGGTTGAAACAGATCTTTTTAAAGCTAGTATGTCACCTCACAATAATACATGGTATCTAAAAGAAAGGGATTCATAAAGTGAATTTTAAGTAGTCCACATTTCACAATTATTCAGTTATATCTTATTTCTTCCTCTGCCCATATAGGCTCTGTGCCCTGGGGCTGAGGTTTCACAATACTATTATGCCTCAGCAGTTTATTCCCCATGAATAGTTGCTCCTCCCTAACTATTTGCATGGCCTCCAGAACAAGCTGTCTCATGTTCTGGGCAAAATTTCTTCAGTAATTTTGTAACTAGTAATTAATGTTTGACCTCCAACTAGTTTGTGAAGTAGTTTGAATTGCATCTGTAAATAGATAACTTAAAAGCTTGAATTTCATGTTAAAATACAGATTGTGAAGTCTTTCTCCTAACCACTTAGGCAATCTTGTATGTATGCATTGAAAGATGAATTCCAAATCTGGAATCTGGTATGCTGTTTTAGCAGTCATTTTAAAAGCCAATGTATCTTTCATTTGTATTAGTTTTCACAAAGAGCAGTCCCTCACCAATCCATGAAACTAAATACACAAAGTAGGCTGAACAGAATTTAGTCTTTGATACTGAAAAAAATTAAAGAAGATGGTTTGCTCTTATGAATTTTTACTGTTTACTTGCATTTTTATTTGCATATTAAAGGACAAGATTCAATTTAATAATTATTAGCTACTGTTAATAATTATTAACTCACTCTTCAATGCTAAGGGAAGAAGTTATGTGATTACCTCCATGCTCCCACTAAGTTTTCCCATGTCAGGAAATCACAATGAGGGACAAGAGGTGGCCATGGAAGGCATGCTCTCTGATGCTTTCAAGCAGTGCTGGAGCTGCAGAAACAGCAGTAGCCAGAGCTTTGAAGAAGCAGTAGTTGAACTTGACATACATAAATTCAACACCTTCAAAGTGCACTAAAGTGAATTTTCTCTATAGTGTCTGTAGTTGCATTTTGCCATAGATATCCAGTGGGGCAAAGCATGTTACCAGGTCATTTCTACAAACTTCTTTAAATGACTAATTGAACTCAGTCAATGCCAACAGACATAGAAAAAATATCTCTCTTACTTCAACTGAGAAGAGAGATAATTTATGTTCAAACCTTACAGCGGAGGATAGGAGGGATGCAGACTTGCATTTGGAAAACAAGTAACAATTTTACACCACATAAGGTCAGTCCCAGCTCCTGAGTGAGGAATCAGGACATGGCAAAGAATAGAGATCTGGGCAACAAGGTATCAGTGGAGAATTTCACCAAATACTCAAGAAGTTGAAAAAATAACATCTTCCAGAATATACAATAAAACCATGAGTGAGCCAAGCTGTTTCTTTATCTTGAATTCTCATGTGTACTAGTATATTTAGGCATGTTGAAGTAACAGTAATAACATTCTATTTGACTGTGGATTTGAAAAGCAGATTTTTAAATAGTCATATATACTCTTTCTGATTATATTCATGATATTCAATGCAGTTGTCTCAAGGCAGCAGACAGGATTATCCAATACCTCACCCCAAGAGTACTGCAGCAAATTTTCCAAGATGCTTCCATGAGGGCTCTGTCCCTCCATGTTCAAGTCTGTCATGGAATATCTTGATGACACCCAAGTACGAAAAGAAAGCTTTCTGTTTATGTCAGCTCTCAATCCAGTACAACACTCCCTTTTCTGTTGCATTGTCCCTTGTCTTATCCCTCAGTCTTATACTTTCAGATGTCCATCCATAAATCAATTGAAAAATAATTCTCTCCAAATGCAGCCTGTCATTTAAGAAAAACCACATCACAGAGCTTGTTTGATAGAAAAAAAATCGCTCCTAATTTGATTAAAATATGCTAGAGCATCTTTTGAGGGTTAAATTTGGTGTGACCAAGTGTGTCATAACCTTTGTTTCTCCATGTGGTCGGTTATCCTCATGCCTAGCCTCAGTCAGAAGCTAGACATCACCATTGTCACTGAGCCTGTTCATGAATTCAGAACAAGTGCGTTTATTACTATAGAATTTTGTAGAAAATCTAAAGGCACAGAGGATGAAAACTGTGAACCACAGGAACTGACACTGCCAGCTCTGACACCAAAGGAAAGCTCTAAGGCCACAGCTCCCATCTGAGCCTTATCAGGCACATAGAGGGCCTATCATTAGGCCCTCCATGCCTAATGCTCTGTCTGGAGGTGAAAGGGTAAAGGAAAGGTGAAAGAATGGCAGGGAAAAAAGTCATCAGGAGGGAGCTGATCCCTTCAATCAGGAAAAAGCTGGCCCTGAAAGGTTCTCCCCAAGCTGCAAATGCAAAAGATAGAAAAACCCTGCAAGGTTTTTGGGGCAATGACAAGTCAGCTGGAACCTAAAAGGTTCTGTGAGATATGAGCTTGCTGTGATTAGATTAAGTGTTGTCTTTCTGTAATTTCTTAGTTTACCTCTTTTATAAACATTTGTATCTGTGTTGCCTATATTGGAGGCTGTAAGTACTTCTCCTGGCATACTTCCCAAAACTCTCCTTTAATTTAAACCAGGCTAAGGTAGTTGGGTAAGATCAAAGTGTTTTTCATCAAGACTGGTGAATTTAAAAACATGGGTATTAAGAAACTGTCTCATGTATCCAACTCCCCAACATGCTTCAAGAGAGTCAAAGGGTAAAGGGCCTGCTCTTACAGAAACTTCATGAGCCGACTGAAGACTTGGCCCTGTTAGGAAGGAGAAATAATCCTGGCCTTTCCTAGCACACAGCAAGGTGGTGGGAAGCAGCCATGTGCACAAGGAGCCTCCAGAAGATTTTTCTAAAGGAAAAGCATGTTTATTTTCCATGATTGCATGTGGCAGACAGCATTAGACAGTCTGGCAGGCCTGCCACTCTCAGAAATCACACGACTCTCTTGATTTGCAAAACCAAACCTGGAAAATCTAAGTGCAGCTGAAAAAAACCTGAGGAGGTTCTGAGTGTGCAGAACCTGTAGTTTCGCAATTTAGCCTCAAAATCAAGGCACTGTTGTGTTAGAGTGGCATTATACCTGTTTCAAATGGGGTTTTAAAGTTAAAACATAAGCTCTTTGTACAGTTGTATTTAATACATATGTTGGACTCAGGTGGACAGGTCCCCACTTTTAGAAAGAGCAAAATTCCTTGACCACAGAGTTAGGTTTTGGGGTGTATTTAAGTCATCATGCTCCATTTAAAGTAGGATTCACAATGCTAACAAAGTTCGTGGCTACTTGTAATCTCTTCGCTTTAAGGACCAGTGGAGAATGAGGCTTGTGCCAGGTGCCACACCCAGAGAGCAGCAGACTGGCTCCACAGAAGGGGCTTATTGAACAGAGACCTAGTGGTGAGAAACACACAAGCCCTTGGAAAGCACACTGAACATAAAACAGTAGCTCCTGGGTACCGGAGTGTGGGACAGGCTGGAAGATTTAAGCAATGAAAGGAAGAAAGATGCTGTAAAATACATTAGGCAAAGAGATAAGAGTGGAATGATAGAGTTGAAGAGGCTGAACAAAAGTGAATGGGAGGATGGATATAAACAGGCAGATAGCATGGCTAGCTACAGTCCAGGCAAAATTCTGTGGAGCCATTCTGGCATTCTCTGAATGCCAGAAGTCCTGGGTTGTGGCTGGCTACAATCTCTGGCCAGTTCCTCTTCAGACTTCCCTGTGGGCCACACAGTGGAGTGGGGAGGAGGAGGCACCCGGGCAGGGTTCTCCCCTGCACACCTCTGAGTTCAGAAGGTTGCTGGCAAGCTCCATTTCTCCCCTTCCCCTCTGTGCAGCAGGCCCAGATTTGGCTGCCTTCTCAGCTGCAGCTGTTCCTACCAGCTGGAATCAACCGTCCTGGCCTTGTTCCAGCCCAAAAGCAATTACATTCTTGCAAGTGGATATTGCAACTTCCTGTCCTAAACAATCATGTACTGTTCCCTTCACTTTTAACCAGCTGCTGCCTTGTACTCAGAGATGGCTGCAGGCACAGGGGTTGGACCCTGGAAGAAATGTGGTGGTGTTTCAAGAGGAGATCATTTCCGTGTAGGTTCACCTGCAGCTTGGAAAAGTCAGGGAGTGCTTCCTGACAGCTCTGAATGTCTGCATATAGCTCTCAGTGCTTCAGCAACATATAATAATATTACCTGGGCTAGACACTGCAGCAGGAGAGTGCTTTTTCTTGGCTCAGGAGGAATCTTCCTCTATGCCTGAACTTCATAAAACAAGGCATCTCCAAGAACTTTGACAAGAACTACATTGCCTTTGCCAAGCATTTAAAACCAGATCCTGGCCCATAACACCTGGAAAGGTGTTTTGTAAAGCATCTTAGGTAAAATTTGCAAAATTTACAAAATAGGCATCCAAATGATATGTGGGATTACTGGTCCCAGACTGATATACCTACTTACCTGCAGCTGGTTTTCTAAAACTGCTCCCCCTCAATCTCCAGCTTCTCCAGGCATATTGTTCTCTTCTAACTTTGTTACATGAGCAGTGTGGATCTGAAGCGATTGTAAGGCTTTTTATTTCTGTACCTTTTTCCACATCTGAACTTTTCAGAACATGGATAATTCCAGGTATCCACCCTTTAGAGGAAGGAGCTCACACGTTCATTAACGTAAGCACAGTACAGAGCAACACACAGTGAAGCAAAGTACCTTTAAAGCCAGAGTAAACACATGGGGAAGCTGGGAACCAGGCTCCCAAGTAAAAGGCTGTGAGCATGCTGTAAAAAGGTCAGAAGGATTGTGGGGATAGAAATTCCCACTCAGACAGGCACCATCTCTTGTAAAAATCAGCAGATCCACACCAACTAGTCAGGACAGTTAAACCCCTCATTTCATCTAAGAATAATTGACTACACATTTGGGGAGTGAGGGATTTAAAACATTGCTGATTCTTACCTCCTTAGTTCCTAGTGCCTAAAACTTTATGTCTGTAGTCAGGGGCCTATTGATGGCCCTGTGAATTACCTGTATCCCCTCGACAATGAGACAAAACAAGTCAGCCAAAATTGCATTGAAAAACTACAGAGGAGTCCTACCACAGGTCCATCACAGCCTGGGGAAACAACCCATCATCTTGCCATCATTCTTCTGTCATGCTCTGCTTGCAAGATACTAGGGCTTTTTATGGTCTCAAATAACATGTTTAGTCCTGGTAAAAATACCAAATATTCTATTAACAGAACAGTCCCTTAACATGACTAAAAAAGTCTGCTAGATATTTTCTGAAATTCTGAAAGTGCTGTTAACATGAACTTTACTAGACCTATATTAAGTGATGCACCAACAAAAAAAAAAAAAAAAAAAAAAAAAAAGGCATAAAAAAAAAANAAAAAAAAAAGGCATCTAAAAATAAGTAAACTAAGAGTCACATGATCTTTCCACCTAGTGTTTTAGATTTGTAATAGGCTCTGTCTTGGCTGACAGCCAGGTGGTCCTAAATATAGTGTAAAACCAAATATTTAAGTGTAAGATTGAACAGACAGGGGTTTTAGTTGGTTTTGCATTTGGGTTTTTGGGGGTTTTTTTTATCACTTTTCTTTCAAGTGCTACAAAGGCAGCTGCAGATGTAGCAATTGATAAATTTCTTTTCCAAAGGAAGTATTATATGCTCTGGATTCCCAAGGCAATGATACAAGAGAGCAAGTACTAAAATACTATGATGTATGGATTTGAGCACCATCGTTTATAAAAATGTCTCAAAGTATTGTACAGCACAGAAAAGCATGCAGATAAATCATAGAAACATATACACTAGTTGTAGTATGTTTTCAGCATGTGCTGTCTGCCAGTTTGTAACATATATACCTGCACAGGGGAGTGCGAGAAAGCAGTACATTCAATATTATTTATTACCTATTGTATCACAAAGCTGTCTTTATCTGCATGCATCACTTAAATACTCTACTTTGCACAACTGTACTCTGTTATGCACAGTCATCTCTCATGTATGACACTACCTGAGCAAGGCAACTAGACTGAGAATGAAACTGGGCCACTGAAAAATAAAATTTAATCAGGATGTCTTACTGAATTTCCATAACATCCCAATCTCACATGGGATTCTGATTTTTTGTCTTTTAATTTTGTCTCCTATAACTGCCTTCTCCAGGTTTTCCCCCTAACTTTGTGCTGGGTGATCTCCAGCCTGTCTCGGGAATGGGAACACCTCACTTGTCCCTTCAATAAACAGTTCTTGTGCTTCCTGCATCTCTGTGCACAGGCTCAGAACTGAGCCACCTGGTACCAGAAGACAAACTTGCCACATAAAAAAACCCAACTTACTCACACTAGTGAGTGAAAAAGTGGATCTCCACAGGTCTGCAATAACCAAAGTCAAATAGACCTCCAATTCTAAGCCAGGGCTGAGGAAATACTGACACGCAAAGACTGCTTATGATGAATTCAGGAAATTCAGCATCAACTCACAATCATCACTGAAATCCTTTGGGTTTTTTTGTTTGTTGGTTTGTGGGGTTTTTTGTTTTGTTTTTTGTTTGGTTGGGGGTTTGTTTGGTTGGGTTTTTTTGTGTGGGGGTGGGTTTCTGTTTGTTTGTTTTGTTTTTATTGTTAGAAAGCTTAAATAGAAAACTTTGGGCTTTTTTTAAACTTTAAGTACTGGGAAATTAAAATTAACCAAAATGTTCTTCAATTCCTTTTATCACTGGCTTCACACTCTAAGACCACTTCCAACACTTGATTATATTACCACCCTGATTTTGAATCTCCTCTCTGTCCTCCTCACAACATTCTTTCTCACATATATAATCCTGGTCTCTTTTCTATCATTCTAATAGCATGTTTTCTGTCTTCATCTCATGCACATCTTTTTCTCGCCTAATTAAAGTTTTCTCAGAGCTTGGAGTGTGATCTAGTATTTTTAGTTTTCAAAGTCCTGTTAATCAAAGAAAAATAATTATCATATTATCACAAAAATCAAGACAATTGCCATAATCAGGAAAGGAATTCCTCTTTCACTTACTATCTTTTGTGCATTCCTTCACCTTTGTTCTCTATAGCACTAGTCACACTGACTGAAAAGCTTTGGATTTGTTTTTGCACTGGCACATCTATTGCACTCAGTTATTGGATGTCCCATTCTCCTGGGAATTTAGATTGTCTTTATTAATTGCCCATTAGTAACAACAGATCATGTTGATTAACAGTTTAAAAAAAAACCAACAGACAGCTCCCATTAGTTTTTAAAGCTTTTCTTTGAGTGTCATATTTAAGTAGTTCCTTAAGGACTGCTCTTCAAAGTCTGGCCCATTTTGTTGGTAAGAGTCTGGTACAACATACCAAACATCCAACTGAGCAGAAAAGGATTTAGTGGTTCTGTGAACCTGACTAAATGGGCAGATGCTTTCTTCCTGTCTATCTTTGCAGAACATTTTATTTTTCCCCCGCAAAATCTGATGATCGTAAAAGGTTTAGGACATGACTTTCCAGGGTTATGCAGCTGTGTTAAATCTATTAAACAGTGTCTGGGATCCCTGTGCCTTACCATAAACCAGTAAATACTATACAACGGAAAGATTTTTATAGCCACAGCTATTACTTTGAGCTGTGAGGGTACGGCTTTTCAGGTTTGGAGAAGTTTTACTCCAGAGTCATTATTTTTCTGTTGTTTTTTTTTCTGTTGTTTTATGTGTCAGATATACATTCTGGATGGCCCATTCCTGTTCCAAGGCACCATCATGTGCAGGTTCTATATCACTGCAACTGAAAAACAAGAATGTTTTTTATTCACTACCACTTAGAGAATGATGTTGAGTGATTAGCACTTTTTGACCCAATATCTTTGATATCCTGCTTTCCCCAGTAAAACCCCCTCTCTATACTTCTTAATAGCCCTGTTTTCAGAGCTGAGACATTCCTTTTTAACATTTATAACCATTCTAGATGTACCTGTGGACACATGTGCTACAGACACATGGTTTGCACACATGCTGTAACTTTTCTCTCTTCACCTGCCAGATTTAGCATGGAAGAGGCTCATGGCCCATGCAGTCCAAAATTAACACTTGGCCAGATGGAGGCTTTAAAGGATAATGCCCCTGAGCAGGTTGAGGAACCTTCCGCAGAATCATAGAATAATTCAGACTGGAAGGGACCTCTGAAGATCACCTAGTCCATCCCACTGCTCCAAGAGGAGCCAGTTTCAAATGCAGATCAGATTGCTCAAGCCATTCCAGTCTCAAAATGAGCTAGTCTCTGCCAGAAACCCAATAGTGACACTTCCCAGAAAAATAATCGTATATAGCATCTTTCCTATGAATCAGCTACAGAACAAATAAGTTTAGTTACAGCCACTACACTTTCACAATTGGGTAGTTCCACGACAGAGAGTAACTCACTATACACGCATCTTCTCCTACAGAAGAGGAGCAAGTAGCTCAATTGGATAGAAAATATAGAAATTTTTTTTAAAAAAGGCTAAAAGGTTCGGCGCCATAAACTTACAGACTAGTCACGTGTTACTCTGCCGTTATCAAGCTGTTCAACTAACCTTTAGTCTGTCCCACCCCTGGGACATAGAATCAACCTTTCTTCTCTGCAGCCAAATAGTCATTAGTTTTAAAGCTTGTTAGGATCAACTAAATATACCTATGACATTGTGTATTACAGCTTTTTTGCACATATAAAATCAAAGAACAAGCCATTAGAAAGAAAAATATTTTGCCATGTCTGCAGGACTAAAAGCCTCAAGTATAGGTGAGTGCCATGTTGACACAGCTGTCATTCCCTTGGGAATCCCTTGAGCCATCCTGAGGGCTTGCAGTAACATGCCTTCAACAAAACTTGGGAAGTTGCCAGAACTTAACTCCACTTCCAGTCACCTTCCTACAAAAGAGAACTCAAACAGCTCCCTTATCTTTTAAGTTAGATAAGAAACAAACAAGAAAGATGCAGGGGAAAAGATATAATAAAATTGTCATAGTGGTAGGAAAGATATATGTTTAAAAACGAGGTTCGAAGTAATATTTTTTTCCTCACAAAATCATAATCTCTTTGCGGAGATGGGCTGGGTTTTTTTCTGTTATTGCTGTTGGACAGGAGAGAAGAAGATTTTGTGTCTTACAAAGAGAAGAGAAAGTGCAAAATAAAAGTTGATTTAATTTTCAGGCTTCCAACACTGTTGATTATCAAGATTTGTTCTTTAGTTTCAATCAGCAGATATCATTGGGGAAAAATTGTTTAAAAATTTAGATGTTTTTATGTCCAGTCTTCATAAAACCATTGGAAGTTATTTTTGTATCTGTGAAAAGAAGCCTGGAAAAAACTTTAAAAAGGGTGATGACTTGAAAGAAGAGAAATGCTAGATCATATAACACTTACATTTTTAATGCAAAAATTAGGATTTGTTCCCTTTAAATCCCCCTACTAGCATTATTCTTCTTAGTATCACAGTACACAGGGTTTAAAACAAAGCAGCATAGAGTGTTCACTAAATCCGTGCATAAAACTGAGACCATAGACACTTGCATCCTAATTCCACTTTTATTATTCTCAATAAAATGGAATCCTGGAAAACCTTGGAGGATCAGTGATGCTAACAAATATATCTTCCAGCTGTTTTAATGACTGTATGACTAATGCACAGGTAAAGCAGTAAAAAAACTGAAAGCAGTTTAATTATATACAGACTAGTTATTGACAATACCACTCCAAACTCCTACTTATACCAAAAAAGGCATCAAACTTCACTGAGTCCCTGGGTGTAGCAAGGCAAACTGTGCAGCCTCCTGCAAGCAAGGCAAGACTCTGTCCATTAATCTGTCCCTCTCCCCTGTAAGACCAAGACCTTTTAGGGACAATACACAGTGACAGGGACTGCAGCATAAGAAGGTCTGATATTCCCCCTTGATCTCAAGGACATGGGATCACCTCAAGAAAACTATTCCATTCCCTGGATACTCTGACCCCGTGGATCTCCCCTTGCAGAGCAGTTTTGCACCAGGGCTTGGCTGAGCAGAGGGCAGATCTCAAAGAGCGGAAGCTGGCAAGCAGGCAGTCAGGGAGGGCAGCTCAGGTGAGGCAGGGGACAGGAAGGGCAGAGGACAGCACAAAACCAGGCTATGCCAGGCTACACAGGGCAGCCCAAAGTAGAAGTCAAACAAGCATCTAGGGTCAGCAGGTCATCAGTTTGATAACGTTGATTGTGCATATTATTTGGATCACAGTACTCCAGTGGTATCAGTACATCAGCCACTGCAAAAACTCCCCAAGGAGCATGGAGAATTCAGAACACAGCTCTCATGAACTTCAATGAGAATGATGCATCTGTCTCCTGCGGTAGCTTTGAAGCTCTCGGCCAAAAGTATTCTTAGCCCTACTGTCATGCATGTCCCCAAAGAGACAAAAAAAGAAGGTGCGAGCATATGAGACCGGGAGCGGACGTGGTTGAGGAAGTGAGAGACCAAGTAGAGACTGATCTGGGAACCCTGCAGAGACAGATCATGTCCCTCAGGCTTTATGTTATCAACACTTGTTTGGAGGTAAAGAACAGGCTTTTTCTCCTAGCAGAATGAGAGACCCAGTCTGGACCACTGACCGCCTGACGCTGAGCTGCTTTCAGTAGCATTCCCAGATCACGAAAGTCAGCTCTGGCATCTCTACCTGACCCTGTGGACACAGAAATCAGAACAAGCAAGGCAGAGGAAATGCAACAAAGAAAAAAAAACAGATTTGCAAGAGCTGAATATACAAATATTTCAAATCAATATTCTTCTGCATTTATAAATTGTTTGTTTTTTCTCAGCAAGTGCCTGGATATGGAAAGGAAGAAAACATAGCTCCTAGACAGTAAAAATGTCCCCTTTTTGCAAGAGTACAGTTCAGTATCAATGTACCTTTCTTCCTGTTGTACACACAGATTTTCACTCTGGCCTGCTGCAAAAAGTTCAATTTCCCTCCCCAACTACACCTTTATTCTTTACTTGTGTGTGGTCTCTTGCATCACCACAATGCTGATATCATCTCCTGCTCCTAGCTTAGGGCTGGAAAGCAATGGCTAGAGCACATTAATAACAAGCAGTATGCATCAGGCTTGTCTGGAGCTTGGGGGTTCAGAGGGTTATAAACACTTGTGTGGAAGAAAATTTCTTGCAATACTTGTATGTGACCCACTTCCAATCCTTGTGAAGCTAAACCATGTAGTCAGAGCTCCTTGTGATGAATAAGTAACAGACAGGGAGCAGCTTCTGCACTTTGGAATAATCCTTTGTGCCTCATAAAGGTATTTCATGGAGAGGAGGCAAGAATTAAGGTATTTTAGATCCAGTTTATGTGGTCCCTATAAATACGGAGACAGCTGAAAGTTTGATGAAAAGTAAAGATCAGTAACCTTACATGTCAAGGAATTAATTAACTAACAATATTTTTTTGCTTTTTATCTACATTGTATCTGCAAGGGCAGAATGCCAGCTCAAAGCCTGAATTCAACTGAGCATAGATATTGCTATTGTGTATTCCTTATCTGCTGCAACAACTCTTGGAGCCTGACAGTTTGATGTTGGAGCTGTATTTTCATGTTGGAGATGTATTTTCACAAATCCTGGAAATTAAATAACTCTTAGAATAACAGAGAAGATATTACATTGCCAACTAAAGTTGATATTCTCTTTCATTATTTGTTTCTATAAATAGGTATGATCTTTTTTTTCTGGAACATAGTCTCATGTAGAGTGATATCTTTTCCTCAGATGGCACAAAGAGGCACAAAGCTTAAAGTTATCCACTCTGCTAGCTCCACCTCCCATCAAGCCTCCCACAAGAGACAGGGCAGATTGAAGGACATGTAATCATGTTTCTACACAGAAGTCCCAGCAATTCTGAACCTTGCAGGGATAAAACTGAAACAATAAAATATCCATTCCACCCGAGAAGCCATTCTTTCATATTAGGTGTCCCTAATGTTTTGTCACCTCTCTGCACTTTCTTACAATAAACTGTAGGATTACTAGATCCACAAGGACTGCATGCAGAGAGCAGGAGGCTTTCCACGGCCCCCATAATGCCCAAGATACTATCAGCTTCAGCAATTTGCATAACCACAGAGGTGATGCATATTGGTATTGAGGAATACATCTGGTGTAGGTAGCTCAGTTGGCAAGCTGCAGTTTGAGATGTAGATTGAGCTCTAGGTGAGAGTCTGAGACATGAGGCCATGATCTGCCAACAAAGATGTTTAACAAAGGACATAAGATCCAGTGGCCAGCCAGGAGAAGGGACACTTGGAGACACAGCAGGAGCATAGGACTAAGGAGAAGGAGCAAGACAGTGAGGGTACAGAAGCCCAGGTGTTTGTTGGGGGTCCTTCCTCAGCAGCACCTCAGCTCGAGCTGTGTCTGTGTTACTGTGCTGTAAATAAACGTTTATGGAATGAGATATTGAGACACTGCCAGGGGAAATGTTGGGTGGAGCCAGTGAGGAAACCTGGTCTGAGTGAGTGGGGTGTGCAGAAGCCGAGCAGGGACCCCCTCAGGCCCTGGAGCCCCCGTGGTGGAGGGGCTTTGGTTCCGCAGTGAACAGCTCTGACATTGGGAGTGAGGCTGCTGGGGGCCTTGGGAACAGTCAGGAGAGGAATTTTCCCTAACACTGCAAAGAAATAAAATTAAATTGCTATTCAAGATTTCTGTTTGATGGCATTTCATTCTTTATGTTTTGAACATAGCTTATTTCAAGATAGCAGTTTAAACTTCCATTGCATTGTTCTTCAGCACCACAAGCATTAAACATTCAGAAATTATAAGTTATGTTTTAACATCACAGTTCATATTGATGGATCTTGGGCTCTTCGTTTTGATCCTGAGAATGCCATTTCCAATAATGTCTCCTGGATCACATGAAATAAAATCTCATTTTGAAAAAAAAGCACCCTCCAATTGTTCTGCAGGCCTGATGATGAAAGTTTTCTTCTGTGAAAAATATATGAGGCCTAGAATCAAATCTAGATGAATGAGCTTATAGTAACGCTCTGAAAATAAAAATGTTTCACATAGCATAAGAGTCTGAAACATAGGCAAAGAAAAATAAAAACTAAGTCTAGTTGTCTAGTTTGATAGAATTCTTTACACATTCTTTAGAGCACTCTGTCCCTTGATTTTGTACATTTGCTAGGTCTCAATCAGAACCATGACATACGACAAGAATTTATGCACATTCAAATGTAGACCAAAGAGAGCTGACTACAAGTTTTCTGCCACTGAAATGCAA
>WEIU01023055.1:85051-126021 GCA_013389925.1 Aegithalos caudatus | reverse complement strand
AAAAAAAACCCAAGTATCTATTTATGTACCAGGATTAAGGAAAGAAAAACATGGAAACTAAATGCTTTCCAGCCAGTTGATTCAAACTAAAATGTGGTTAAATCCTTAAGTTCATTAACAATGACTTTGCATTAAAAAAACCTAAAGAAAATAGTCAGTGTGGCAGCATGCAATACAAAATAGAAGAGAATATTTTCAGAACTATTGTATGTACAGGAATAGGAATTGTGTGTATCAAAGTATTGTATTTTCATGGAAAAAAAAAAAAAAAACTTGAGGGTATAAAAATTAAACCTTACCTAATAAAGAATGGTCCTGCACTTTCTCACACCTGATCTAAACCTTGCTTTGGAAGTTACCATTAATAGAGCAGTTGGATCTGCACACTTCTGAAGTATATATTTATATAGTGCCTAGCCACTTCAGCCTCTAAAACTTAGTGAAATGAACTTCAGATTGATTAATTTAGAGTACTGTGAAATTTCCTGTTTGTATTATTCTAGAAAAATACAAAGGCAGCTGGATATAGTAATTATTTGCTCTGTGTCCTCCAGAAGCAGGCGCAACCCTTCATGGGAAGGTTGGAAGAGCAGGATATGCTACCACATATTTGAGGAGGACCGCACCAAAGCTCTGCTTGCAACCCTCTTGGGATCATTCCATTTAAAAAACAAACAAACAAAAAACCCAACAACAACAAAAACAACCCTAATCCCAATCTACAGCCAAATAATAAAATAAGCAAACCAACAAAACCCCCCAACAACAAAACCCCATATTACCCTGATTTAAACCCCTCAGTGGTTTAGGACATCACAACTTCTGGAAGTGAGAAAGTGCATTTTCCATCTCAAAGAAGTCACTGTCACTGTGTTAAACCTAGGTCAGGCACACTGTGCATGATTTGAAATTACTCACATCCTCCTTCCCAGACTGGCATTTGTTTAAGCTGATGGTAGCTGAGCTCAGGCAACAACAGGTCATTTTCAAACGCCAGCTGCCATTTCCTGGGCACAAGACCTGTACAAGAGCCTTGGCAGAGTCAAAATTACCCTGTCCCACCATGGTTTGGCCTCAAAGGTATTGCAGTTTTCAGAAGTCGACCAGCAAGGCAGGGCTGTGAGCCAACCTGATCTGATTGTTACACTTATTTTCTCCAACAGCTTAGCTCACTCACAGGTGTGACCAGATGTATAGACATTTATGAAACCATGAAGATCACTTATTCATCTTCACACATACAACAGCAGTTTCTAAATTACTTTGGTCTGCCCTGCACAGACAGCCTTGTCACTACTTCTGCAAGCTCCTTTAGCCAGCACAGTACTCATACATCTCTGTAAACAAAGCTAATACTATTATTTTGACATCAGCAGATAAGATGATGTTTAGCTGGATTAGCTAAACTTGATAACTTGGGGTAATTTCATTACATACTTAAGCTTTTATTCACCCAAATGAGCTTGAAAATAACTCTTAAAAAATGGAGACATTGTTAGTTATGAACTGTAAAACTGTAAAGTCTGAAAACAGCTTGCATCTCTGAAGCATCCTGGCCTAGAAATAGGAAAGTGATTTGGTGATAGGATGCATATCCCAAAGGGGAACATGCATCTTCCTTAGAGAGATTTCCATTGCTCCATCAGTTGTGTTTTATTCATAAAATCTCTCAAGGGAAAACAAAATTTGACTTCAGGTATTTCAATGTTGCCTGGCTGCCAGACCTGTTTAAATCATCTCTGCTGTCTGAAAAAACCAGCTTCAAATGTCCTGAGCAGTGAGCAGCCCTGTAAAAGCTGGAGCCAAAGGCAACTACAGTACTCTTTGTTTGCAGTTTTTAAGCATTGCCATATCTCTCTTGCAGTCTTGAGCAGTGACCTGAGCTTGGCTGCGGGGAACAAATATAGCCAGGCTAGTAGTATGAGCACACACAGAAGTTAAGCTATAGCAAGACAGGTCTCATCATATCTACATGTGACTTTTGCTGATAGCTCAGAACAGCCATACAAGCCCACAGGCTTCTGGAAGTCATCATATACAAATCTTACCATTCCTGCTTCAGCTGGTAAACAGCAGTACTCACAGTGGTTACTAATGTACTCACAGCCATAGGGAATACATTGATAATACATGGGCAATAATGCCAATTTCAAGTTTTATACTTAGGAAAGGCCTTTTAGTGGTGCTCCTGACCTTCCAGCCACCTCTAAGGGAGTACAAGGCCCAGAGCATCACCATGGCCTGGGCATGCCTGGCATTAGTCACATGCCACTGTTAAGCTCAAGCAAGGACACTAGCTGCAGAAGAGACATGTTTCAGACAGCCACAGAGACACCCATGGTGAATGGGCACGAAAAGAGGGATTTAAAGCAGCAGAACTAGGGAAGAGACTACCTTTTAGTCATGGTATCTGCACTGGCAGGTTAAGTCTTCCTCAAAAGACCTGCCAGTGTTTAACATGCGCAGTCATGCTGAAGGACAACTATTTAAACAACTGCCTGAGAATGCTTTTAAGAAATCAGCCAGAACTGATGTCAGAGAAAGGAGAACAATCATTAAAATATTCTCAAAGCTTTATAATATGTCTTAAAATAGCATCCTTGTACATAGGAATGCCAGGAGATTAAGATTCAATATCTCATGATCTACTCTGTCTAGGAACAAGTACTTTAATACTTTGGAAATGTACCCTCTTGAATTTTGGACTGCATATTGTTTCCATCTCTACTTGTAATGAGTGTCAAAATCTCCTTTTCTAAAACATTATTGTTTGCCATACATGGGTATGATTTGGGCTTAGTAAGTCACATTTTGAGGAAAAACAGGTTATTGTTTTGAGTTTGCTGGGTTTGGGTTCTTTTAGTTTTAAGATGATACCTTTTAAAAGTAATATTGACAACTGGATATTAACAGACAACAAAGCACTTACAAAGTGCAAGTTGTCACAGGCGCCTCCACTTCATGGGTGTGAGTTGGAGAGTCAGCTTTCCTAAAATATGAAAGCATGTGGCAATAATGGTTTTGCCACTCATTTGGCAATCAATACAATTCAAATATGTCTGCAGTTTATGATTAATGGCATCACCCAAATGCATGCTAGCAAGAATTTGCAGCAAACAGCCCACCACAAATTCTAATACTGTTTATCCTTTATACTCTCATTTCTTCCACATGAGTTAGTATGAAATTGTCAGTAAGACTGCCACAATTTTTTTACCAAACACTGGTACAGAAGCTCCGACTTGAGTTCTGGGCTCCCCAAGACAGGAAGGGCATGGATCTGCTGGAGCAAGTCCAGATGAGGCCATGAAGATGATCAGAGGCTGGAGCACACACTGAGAGAGTTGAGGCTGTTCAGCTGGGAGAAAACTCCAGGGTGACCCTGGAACACCTTCAAGTACCTGAGGAGAGCCTATAAGAAAACTGGAGGGGGACTTTTTACAAGGGCAGGGAGTGACAGGACAAGGCAGAATGGCTTCAAACTGAAAGAGAGTAGGTTTAGTTTAGATATTAGGAAGACAATCTCACCACTATGAGAGCAGTGTGACACTGGCACAGTTTTCCAGAGAAGTTGTGGATGCCTCATCCCTAGAAGTGCTCAAGACAAGGCTGGATGTGTCTGAGCAATTTGATCTAAGGTGTCCCTGCCTACGGGAAAGGAACTGGAACTGAATGTTCTTTAAGGTCCCTTCCAACTCAATATATTTTATGAATATTTTGAGATAAAAGTCAGCAAATTCCCAACAGCAAGTATTTTTTTCCAAATATTTTTTTCCTTGTGAAAAAAGTAGTTGGGAGAGATTTTTGAATCCAGTTCACTCCACCCAAGCTTTCCTTTGGATAAGTCAGTTGGGATTTTCTTCAGTAATGTTTCTGGCTATGCTTTTCCCCCAGTCATCCACACAGTGCACAAAACCACTTCACAAAATAGGGACAACAAAATAACACATCTTGGCTACTACTATCATGAGAACAGGGGGTTTTAAACAGCAGTGTGTCCATCAAGGACCACAAGGGTTAAGAAACGTCAAAGATCACTAAGGATATCTAATACCATATTTTTATCATTGTTTTAATCACATTATCTCTTCAAACATAGCAATTATTTTCACCCAAGCAGATGCACAATCCCAAACCCCAGCTCTGAAAGTCTTTAATGATTTCAGTTTCCAATATTTCCACTCATTGCCAGCCTCAAGGGAAGCTTACCCAAATGCAACATCCACGTGATTATCTTCTGCTTGCATCCATATTTACCTAAAACCATACAATTTTAATTTTACTTAACTCAAAGGGGAAAATGCCATTAATCAGTCATCATAGCTACCTCCTTCAACTGCACACACTGACTCCCTCTCCCTGGTGGAAGGACTGCTGGTCCCAGAGTTTGGCTGTTCCTTTATCCAACTGGGAGGTGTGTAACAGGAAAAATGGTGGTAAACCAGGAGGTGTTGGGACAAAATTCTTTATGACTGGCAAATATTTGGATGCCTGTCATCTTCAGCCACTGTAGGCCACCCTGTAACCGTAAATGCAGTCAATCACCTATTTGGATTTTTCAGGGCAGTCTGCTAATGGTTTTCATATGATTTCCTCTGCTAGCTTTGAGAGATCAAAACAAGCACAAGAAAACCTGGATTTCATTCTTGTTGCTTTATCTTCAGTTGTCCTGTGATGAATGTTCTTAATGACATTCAAGCCTCTCTTACAGTCTTCAGTGGTTAAACAGAGATAGATAGTAAAAACCTCTCCAGACCTTCCACTAACTAGGAGATCAGAGCTATGTCTGTTTGTTCTTACCACACCCATTTGGAAAACCCCTGGCAAGCCAATTGGAAATCAAGAGAATATTTAACTTTCGCTTACAGGCCACTCTTTCCTTTCCCAAGGACCCTTCTCCTGATGCAAATACACAGTTTTGTTGGAATAACTCAGAATCCCCAGAGTTACAAATAACTGATTGCCCTTTTGCTCACCTTACTATAGTGGTCAAATATCTCCACGAAATTAGAAGTAAAAACAGATGAGGGAAGCAACCACACCTAAGTTTAACAGAAGTCTTAAAGGTCTGTACATGAACATAATTTTTAGCACAACTCCCAGCTAGAGGGGGTAGATTGAATGATCCTCTACTGTGTTGCATCAAAAAATCAACAAATCAGAAGTTGCTACAAGTGGCCGAAGGATCTGATTTCCATTTCTTTGTGAAATATGGAGAAAGCAATAATCATATTGACAATTTATACCTCCTGCCACACAGATATAGAGACACAGAATACGTCAGCTGTGGCCATGATAACTGTAGACTGGTTGCCATGGGGAAGCTGAGGCTGACTAGCAAAACTCAGAGAAAGGAAAAAATAGTGAAGTGTAGTTTATATGGCTAAGAGTGAGGAGGTCAAGGCACCCTGACAGAAAGGAAGAGCCAGAAAGACATAATATACCCACTCCTTAATGGGGTATGTGAGCTTTTTTTAATGAGCAATCTCTGCTTTTACCCTGATGGTTGTCTGGGAATACAAGAGCAGTTTTTGAAAAAGGTTCTGGTGATATCAATATCATATCAGTCAGATGAAAAGGTTCCTATGGGACCAAATGCAATTCCTTTCTGTTGCTCCAGATATTGACAGCTGTTCTGGGCCTTTCCAGAGAAGGAGGGAAAAGAGAGGAAAAAAGGACAGCAACTTGCAAAACATGTATTGCACAAATCCACTCATTTACTAAGAGTGTGCTTCAAAGAGGAGCAAAGAATATCCATCTGTATCCACAAGTACATCACCTAACTAATACATCATGCCAAAAGTCACTTCCACCATTAAAGCATTAGGAATGCCAGCTATTGAGAGCACTGGACCTTCAGCAGGGTTGAGGCAGTTTTGGGCTGGCCAGTTAGTAAATGTCAGAAGGAAGGAAAATCAATTTTTATCCTATACCTACAATGAAAGCAAACCCGTGCAATTAGCTTATATGCCTATATGCTGGTTTGAAAGAAAAACCAGTGAGAGACTCCAAGTCAGAAAATACAATTTAATAGAGGAATTAAAGTGAAATAAAATAAATCCAAATTATACAACCTGACACCCTGTTAGTTAGGGTGGTGGTAGCAGTCCAGATGAAGTGATCTTGTTGAAGCAGTGATCCTGTAGAAATGGTCTGGTAGCTCTGGTCCTCCAGGAGTCCAGCAGGTAGAAGCCCCCCTTCTGTCCCAGATTATATCCAGATGGGAATGCTTGGCTCCTCCCGCCTGGGTGGAGCATCTCACAGTGGGCTGATATAATTCTATGAGTCAGGCAGTGGGTCCTTGATTGCCCATTGAACAGAGACAGCTCCCAGAGGGAGTTACCTGTGAGTCCTGGGGCAAGGCGTTGATGGCCCATTAACAGAAGATAGCCCAGAGGCAGGGGGCAAGGGAAAACACTGCTCCACCTGGTTTCAACAGCTCATGAAGATGGTGATAGAATACATACTTTGGGCACATTCTGCATTGTAACCTCGGACAGTCTATGGACTACATAATGAAAAGTGCCATTAGATATATTGCTTGCAAATCTGTCATAGTCAATGGGAGCATATGGAGTCATGGGAAGCAGGTGGGTATATTTGAGTGTATGTATTATCTAGAAAACAGCAGAGAGGTAATCAAGTTAGAATTAAATATAGTTATACCAGTTCAGTTAGACCACACAATTCATTTCTAGAACACAAATAACAACTCACAAAGTGAATGAGATCATTAAAGCCAATATACTTAAAAAATTTATTTGCTGAAAGCATGGGACTGAAAGCTTTACTTAGAAATGAAAAGTCTAACAAATTGGCAACAAAATGTAATATAGGAAGGAGATAAAAATAAATTCAGAACAGCAGGCTGACTGCCACAGATAAGAAACAATAAAAGCTGGAAACTAATCCCTGACAACTGAAAATTTATGGCACTGCAAAATATAAGTGACCACCCTCAGACTATTTTCATTTAGTAGAATACTCAAAAGCTTCTTCTGAGAAAATTAACATTTTCAGAATTAATCATACCCATTTGGGTTTGTGTTGACTTCAATAAGTGTACTTATATATACTCGCTATATCTACGATTTTTTTTCCTTGTATTATTACAGCAGGATTTGAAAACTGTGTGCAAATTTTTTGCTTCCCTTCTGCTAGATTCAATAGTTATTTGGATACCATGGTATCCCAGAAAAAATTTATGTTGGAAAAGTAACTTACAGCATTTGATGCACCAGAATGAACATAAAAAGATAAATATTTCAAGGAAAGAAAATCAAAATTCTAAGCTATTCAGATCTACTTTCTTTCAACTGTCCAAATTTTGCTTTTTATATCCTTTTGAACTGTGTTCTTTAATACATTTGTGCTAATATGAAATACATAACATAATAGACATAGGAAGTGAAAACTATTCAGCCTTTTACTATCCAGACTCCTATGTGTTTAAATGCATGCAGTTAACATTTCCATAAATGCAGTCAAAAGAAATTCACAGCAATCACCTGAGAAGATGGTAACAAAGAATAAGATAATTAGCATGGAAACCATCAAAACTCTGCAGAACCAGCCAACTTTACTCCTACCAGTTGTAGGAGCATCATCATATTAACAGAGGAGCAAGGCCATTTTAAATCTCAAATTTTAGAACAATTAAAGCTGAATAAAAATCTTGCAAGTGGTATATGTCCTGTTAACAGTCCTCATTATATCTCTACTGTAAAATGAATGAGGAAAATATTGACGTGGGCAGAATACTTCTAAAGGTCACTCGTATTACTAGGCTAAAACACTGAAGTGTCTGCTCCATCTGGCCCTCTTTTTTATTTTATATAAAAAATACATCTATGGGGCAGACCGGTAGCTCGTGGTAAAGTTTAAGGCAGGGGAGAAATAGCCCTTTTCCTGGGAAAAAATACTTACAGCAAGAAACTTGAATAAGTGACATAATTCAAACAGAAGAATAGGATTTCCCTGTCTGGAAAATAGACTGCGCCCAGTACCTCCCTAACAGGGCATTTCTTCTCAGGAACTAATTAGAATACTAGTTAAAATTGAGTTAGTTAGAATACTGAGTATCTCAAACAGGCGTGGAAAGTGATCTAGGCACATCAGATGATTAACACCAGGCTTCTTCCTAAGAAGATTAGTCAGGGCTGAACACAAAAAAGGTGCCAGTGATCTAGCAGAAGGGTGGTATCTTTCTGTTCCAGCTGTCAAGCCTCTCCTCATCTTTCAGCAAGTGTGGGAAATGTCAGCCGTAAGGAGTTGTTACATTCCACCTCTTGGGAAAGAGCACTGCATCTCACACAGGTTCCAAGGCAGCAAAGTCTCCTGATTCAGTGCCCATCCCTGAAGAACCCTTTACAGCCCCTTGTAGGCTTCCAGGAGTAAATGGGAGCAGGAAAACTAGCAGTGAGGAAGAGGCAAAGCAGAGCTCTGCAAAGCACAAAAAAAGACACCTTTGAAGTCCTCAAAGCCCCAGTTTAGGATTTAGTCTCTTCCCAGAGGCAATAAAGAAATGGAAGCCAAGCGATACACATTCTGCACTCTGTTGGTATCTGTGAGGAGAAGCCAGCAAGTCAGAGGCCATTCTTCAACTTTCCTCAGTCTTTCTTGCACCCAGGAGATGCTCTTAATTCAACTAATCTTCTGTCTTCCTAGCAGGGAAGTAATAGGCTCTTCTTTCCTCTTGCATGCATTAGCCCCCATTATACAATCAAAGTATGATTTTAATTTCTGCAGAGTTCTGTCTCCTGCACAGAGAAACAACAGCCACACAGCACGAATCACCGCCTTCCAACCCCAGACCCAGTGGGAAACTCATACACTCTAGTTCTTATGAGCCCAGGCATATGTCATTAACAGATAATCAGCAAGAAACTCATCAATTAAAATATGAGCATTTTATTACAGGAAGAGAGTGAACTCTGCAAAGGATACTTTTATCACATTTTGCATTATTTGTAATTTTGAACATCTGGCACCATGATTTTGTGTTTCAGAGACTTTTTTTTTAATGTAACTCAACATCTCAATAAATAAAGGCTGTAAGAATGTATGATATTGTCTGTATTTCAGCCCAGGATATGTAAATGCAAAAAACTGAAATGAAAATGTATGTATTCTGCATAACTTTGTGGTCTAAAGAGTAAAAGGAAACAGATTTTGATATGATTTATGCATAAGTAGATGCAAAATAAATCTAACAAAATTAAAAATATTCTCAAAACCGATGAGAAGCATTTCTGTCCTAGGCACATGGATCTTGACTCAAGAGGGAGCTAGGTAGCTGGTTTTATAAGCAGAGCATTTCAATATTCTTAGTCATTTTCATTTGAAAATTAAGAAATTAAACAAACCTGCTTGTGCTTACAATTGATCTTGTTGACAAGACAACAGCTCGGAATTTTATTCCCTGGAGTACAACCCATGACTGCATACCGATGGTGATTTCATTGAAAGATTTAAAATGAACATTCAAATTCAGCTGAGCTGTCTCTTTCTAAAAACTGCAGAATAGCATTCAACAAATCCTTCATTTTCACTTCTCTTTTCAGATGATACTCAATTCAGAGGATACTCAACTCTTTTCTGAACTAGTAAAGCAAAATAAACACAAGGACTACTAACATCATGGAATCACAGAATGGCCTGGGTTGGAAGGGACTTTAAAGATTGTCTCATTCCTTACTTGCTGCCATGTCAGAGGGACAATTTTCACTAGACCAGGTTGCTCCAGTCTGGCCTTGAACACTTCCATGAGTGTCACTCAACTATTCTTCATTTCCATCAGAAAACTGTAATGGTATCTGACATATATTTTTTGTTGCAAATATAAATATTCAAGCGATCAAAGGTAGATACTGTGACCTGATATTTTGCTGCATAGTTTGATAAAAAGCTTTTACTAGGTACACCTAGTTTCACTAGCTTCAAGCACACATTAAAAAACAGAATGAACTTAAAGAAGTCTTATCAGGAGACAAACTCTATCACAGATGTTGACAGTGACATCCAGATGTAGTGGTGACAAAATTATGACAAGCCAGATGAAGTAAGAAATTACCTTTCAGAGAAAGATAATTTTATGGAATTCCTTACAGATTTTTTCTCTAACTCTTTTTTAATTGAAATTTATAGTTAGTGCTACCAAAGTATGGGAAAACCCCTACTGTAATAAAAATCATAGGGGGAGGGCAAAAGTAAAACACAAAAGTACGTACTGTAGAAAATATTTTGAGCAAAAAGGAATGTGTTTATGTTTCTGTGCTGGCTGGCAGGGGTGCACCTGGCATCTTAGTGTCTTGCTGTAAACAGTAGGAGAACTGTACCCAGCTCTCCCAAGTCAGACAGGAACCATTTATTTACTGTTTCTTCAATACAAAGCTCAACTTTCTGAAAACAATTTTCATTTTTCGGTTATGACTGCTTGCAAAATTATGATGTTTCTCATGCATAATATCATTCCAGTCAAACCTGTGTTTGTGACTTCTGGCACCCCTGAAAATGTTGTGGGGCAGGGCCTGAAAGTGGAGGAAGATGAGGGGTTAGCTCTGGGCTGGCCTTAGTGTGAGAGCCCCTGTGCCAGTGGCAGCCTTGGGACTGCACTGGACACTTGCACACTAGAGTCACCCCTTAGGATGACACAGCTGCATTCACCAGCACTTGGATTCTTTCCACAGCCAAGAAGGGAATGTAGCACACTTTGCCCCACCAGACTGCCCAGTGTTTCTTGCTGTTCCATGCCTAATAATCTCTCCTATTGATTTCAGAATAGATGGAAGGGAAAGCAAAGTCTATTCACAAAGTGTTACGTAAAGCAAGGAACATCTGCAGTCGTTTGTCTGGAGGAAGGTTCCTCCCCATCTCTGGCTAATGACCACAGAATTTGGACAAGGAAGGAGGGAGGGAAAAACCTTATGGCCTTTTGGCACTTGCATTCCCCTTCTTGTCACCAAATTGTAAAATGGGAAACAGTTACACAAGATTTGTTCCTTTCATGAATAAGGAGGTTGCTGGAACTGATTGATTTATTTATCTAAGTTTAACAGTAATGGTTTTGCTCTCTGAAGTGACAAGGAATGCTTGCATGAAGCAAATATATTGGTGAAACTATGCTCGGACAGAGTCTACAAAAGCAAATACATAAACCCAAGCCTTGTCACCCCTACCCCTAAATTCAAAGCATGTGACAAACAAGCACTATGCCAAAATCTGCAGAAGTTATGTTTAGTTAGTTGCATATAGAGTTTATTTACATATCATAATTTACAGCAGCAGGAAATAGTCTTAGCTAACAAAAATGGGCATTGCTTCATTTCTAAATAATGCTTCTAACTTAGCATGTAAAGAAAACACTGTTTAACTAATGGTTAAACTTCAGTACCATGCCAGAAAGCCATCCAAGTTCATCTGCTGTAAACAGATTCTACTGCCAGTTAACAGGCATTATTACTGTAACTCTGAGAAAAGTTCTTAAATAACTTCATTTGCCATGAATGTATTAAATTATACATTAAAAGATCAGTGTCTTCCTTCAACGTGGCAAATGCTGATGAGGCATTTGCCAGCTAAAAGAAACATGTCAAACCTTCAGCTAGACATCATTAATACCCTAAACCCCTTGGGGGATATGAAAGTAACACGTAGAAAACTCAACGGAAGTGGACTTTAAAGTATCATATTAAAAAAGCAAGAAAAAAATTAACAACAGATTCCTGCATTAGCTCTACTTGTTTGATACCTGATGACAAGCTGCATGTAGTACCAAATTCTAAATTACAAAAATGTTACATATGTGGTTGGATCAGGGGAGGGCAAAGGGACCTGTCCTGAGAGGCTGGAGATGAGCAACTTCTCCCTGTGACAGGAAGTGTGAGAAGGCCTTGGGCTCTGCAGTTTGGGAGCCAGTCTGCTTGGGGTGGGGAGAGGATGGTACAAGCAACCCAGAAAAGCTAACACAACCCACTCAGCAGGGCTTTCTGTTTTGTAATTGTCCTGTTGGTTCGAGTGGGAAGGAGGAGGCAAAAAAAGCCGTAGAATATGTCCCTCTTCCACATCAGTGAGGAAATATGCTGCACAGGGCAGCCAAGCAGCAGTAGCTCTTCCCACACAGGAGTAACACAGCAAAAGGGTAGCAGAGGACAAGCCAGCAGGATGAGACCCTATGCCATGTGGCAATTGGCTCTTAAGGTTCTTCATGCAGCATCTACAGAATTTCTAGTGGCTGCTGCTGCAGTGAAGATTGTTTTTGATCTCTGATAATACCTGTGAGTTTCCCAGTGCAGTATTAACTATTCAGCCAAATCAAACTTGGCCAAAAAAAAAATTTCCATTTTGGCATCCAAACATTCAAAACACTTTCTTCTTCACTGTTTTTGAATTATGAGTGGAAAATGACACATGTGCATTCACCCAGCTAAGCAAAGCATACCAGGACTCCAAGGCCCACTTTTTCAAACTATGAAGTAATCACTTAGTTTTGTTTAAAAGCAGACAGTTATTAAAGCTGAAAAAAATGGGGTCAGTTAGAACTAGACACGAGAATGTCTGCAAGTTTTAGAAAAACACAGTCAAGAACATCATGACACAATCATATTTAGGTACATATTGCCAATAGACAGCCTGGGCTATGTCCTTAAAAATTTGTAAACATAAATGGTTTTATTTATTTATTTAACTTTATGCTTTCAGTTACTTTGGAACTGGCTTTAAATGTCACAGAACTCCCAAATCACAGAAAAGAGGAAAGGAGGTTATGTGTCTTCATTATTTGAATTCTAAAGAAGACATTGCTTCCTTTAGAGGTATGATATGCAAATCCCTACACAGGAGTAGCCAGAAGAGTTTCATTACCCTCAGAAAAAGGGCCAAATAACTTAATGAGCAAAATATTTATAGCAAACATTTCCACTCTAATTTTGTTTCTTTTGAGCAAACTTGTCATTTGGCAACAATACCCACCTTTGTACCAGTTGAAGCTGACATTCACACAAGCACATGGGATGACTTCCTCTGCTCTCACACCCTGAAAAAATTAAGTATCTTTCCAATGAGAGGATCAAAAGAGCAGAAAACCTCCCTACATTTAACTCTGCTTCAGGTAGCTTAGGAATTCCACCTAAAACAGCACCTGAAGTCTTAGACATCCCAACAAGTCCTTTTCAACTTTCTCTTCCTGAACAGGACTCCAAACACCAACCTGGATACTCCAGCTTGAAGAGAGTGGTAACAGCTGCTTGGCATAAGACTCACTATGCAAACAAAAACTACATCCTCAGCTTTCCAAATAGACCAAAAAAATCAACAGCCTCCTACCACTCCATGAGCAGCCACGTGAAAATTAATCAACCCACACATTTGACAGTAGCCCCCAAATCTATAGCCTCCTCCCAGAGCTTTGATTTGTTTCAATTTGTTCAGCTGATCTGCCCAGCTATCAGACAGCAACTGCCAGCCTGACCCCAGCAGACATCTCAGACTACTCATCACCAGGCAATTGCTGTACCCTTCAGCTGAGCTGTTCTGCTCTGCAAATACAGATTCAGATTCTGATCCTGTTGACCAGGTGATTAAGAAATTATCCACTGCTGAAAAAGAGACAAAATGGGTCATCAGGACCTATTCTAAGGCAGGTCACTTGAGGAGAGCTCTGACTATGAGGAAATGAGAAGTACAGGTGGAGAAAATGGTTTTTATAATGGTACTAGTTCACAGTGTTACCTCTGATGGGACTGCCCAGGTTATGGACTACTTTTAAACAACCATCAGGCACCTAAGGAACTACCTTAGACCTGCCATGTCAACTGAACCCTTTGTTATGTTTATGTTACTGGTTATCCAACACATTTCACATCTATATTGCTAGAGAGAAACATTCAGTCTTTAGGGGACCTTCAGAGCCATCTAAAAGACAAGGAGAAACATGCTACACCTTAGCATTTGTGTACTTCCAACTTTACCATCCAAAAGCCTTGTAGCATATGTTTTAACCTGAACAGACAAGACCCAAAGGCCGAGAGCAGGACTAACAAGAATGGGGGAAAAAGGAGGAAATACTTGGTGGAAATAAGGTGGCTTTGAATAAGTTGCTGAGAGAGAGAAGGCTTAAAATCAGCTGAGTAAACAAATTGTAAATGGCAGCCAGTAGGGAAATATTTGACCCCACTACTATTACTCATTAGGCAATTCCAAACATAACTGTTTAAAATTCTTGTTTTCTATAGCAAAACTCTTTCAACTTGGAAATAATAATAAAAAAAAAAAGATCAAGAAGTAGAAAAATATAACTTATCCCCACCAATTTTTAAAGCGCATATCATATTTGCAGATGCATTGTTCAATACTTTCCACATTCTAGCCAGGAAGCCTAACATTAGGCTATGAGGGAAGGGTATTATAGGCTTTTTAATCATTCCTCATATGTGCTTGAGGTGATTTACATGGCAGCTATGCACTGAAGTCCACATATTCACTTAGAAAAATGCACCTTCCAGAACAATATAATTAAGTAATAGGAATTCAATTCAGGTAGATTTTCCAGTTTCCTGTAGTGACCCTCAAACAAAAACACTTGTCTGTAGACAACAAATTGAATTAGGATGTTTACTGGAAGAGGTAGATGACCTGCCCCATTAAGCCAGCTGACATTTTGTTGTAATCTCTGACTGAAAGGGCTATTCATGGAATTTTGCTTTCAATTCAGGTTTCTCTCACTTAATCCTCTGAGGTATATGTTCTTCCTATAGGAAGGCTGTGTTACTAGAATTTCTTTGTGTGAAACACAGACAGCTGCCATTTGCCATTATTCAATTTTAATATTGCCTTCTCAGACAAATCTTAATTTAAGGTGCATTTTTATAACATAGAAACACATCTGTATCTGGGAGTCACCTACATAAATCTCCATTTGTCAGCAGCGTTCTGCAGTGAAACTTCCAAGATTTGGTCTCTTCTTCATTACATTATCTATCAATATTCTCTAACATGATTAACTAGCATCTTAATCTGGCAACATGGTACTGAACTCCAACAGGTTTTGATTCAATATAGTGTAAAAGACATTTGTTATAGTATTTTCTTAGCATATTATGTATAAGCAGCAATTCATTTGAACTAAGTCTGTAAAACAGGGCTAAACAACAGGATACAGATTGCTTTCAGACTTTAAGTTGAGCTGCAATATATTACACATTATTGATATAACTCCATAATGTATTTGGAGCTTTTTGGGTCAGACCCATGACCATATGGTCAGTAGGACTGCACCACTCAGACACCTATAAAACACGTATAGAGACATAAAATCATGAGATTGGTTTGGCACAGTACCAGCCTGTTGTTAGAAAACACACTGCATGACCTTATGGAAAAGGCAGAGCACTAAACACCTTCAGTGTGATTTACTCTTTTACTTTTTCTTTTCCCTCAATCACCATCAGTCTTTTTAAAGCAGATCCTTTTCTGTCTACTATTCAATAATTATTTTGTGCTTCATCAAAGCAGTAAGGAGTCAATTAATCTTCTGACACATTTTCTTTGAATGTCATAGATTGTTCTTATGAATTTGATATGTCATTTGGTTTTAGGGACTGATTGTAAGGACTGTGTCCTTACACATTAAAAAAAAAAAAAATGGATACAAAACCACGAACCCCCAAAACAACTAAAGAATCTGTGTTATGATTTTATGCTGACCAGTATTCTTACAGAAACTAGCACAGTGGAGTTTTGTCAACAAATTAAAAGTGCTTCTTACCTCAGGGCTTATCATATTTGATACATTCTATACCCACCTTTTTTGATGCTTATATTGTTTCCTTCCTTCTCATTGGCTATAGATGTATTAAACAGTCACAACTGTGAGTTTTCTCACCCGTTGATTCATTAGGCCATTATTTTTTCTTTCCTTCTAGTACCCACAAATTGATTGTCACAAATGTAGCTCCTTCCTGGGAGAGTGCCTTTGGAGCCCCAAATGTGTTATCACATCACCACACCATGTAGAGAGCAGGATCCCTACTGTCTCAGAATCCCATAAAAGGTATCTCAGAGGAAGCCCAACATGACCAAATGAAGTCCTCTGAACCTCTTTTCTGCTTGTTCAAAGAACATCTGGGTGTGCTGTCAAAGGCTGTTCAAGAGTATCCACACCTCCAGATTGGCCAACTACCATGTCTTAAGTAATTGATCCTATATCCACCAAAGGGTTTTGTTTCAATATTTTGAAAGAATATTACATCTCACAAAAATAACAGGTTTCTCTGCATCCTCATCATATCTCCTCTGTAGCTAGTTTCTGCAAATTTGTTTGAAAATAATAGAATGATTAGCTGTTCTTAAAAGTGAGTAGAACTGTTGATAAGCTGTTCTTAAAAATTCTGTTCTGACAGAGGAATAGAAAGGGCTTTGTCTTGTAGATCCCTGATGCTCCCTCTAGCAAAACCTTAAAGCAAATTCACCTATTGATTTTCCAAAATCAATTGATTTATTCACATCCCTGAGATTAATTAAGTGCTTAAAAATTCAGCAAGATTGGGTGCTTAGAGGATAGGGTTTTGAACATTTTTTTTTGTGTGAAAAGCTCAAAGCAGGCGCTTTTCTCCCATGAATTTGCATTTTTCATGTTAGAAAGGCAAGACAGTTTGGGCTTGCATTTCTAATTATTGTGTGAATTTGGCATGAACTGCACATAGAAAATCTGATACAATTGTTATTCATTATTCTAGGAATCCTAAATGATGATGTAATGTAACAATGTACAGGTTTTTTCATGGGGAGGGGATGTGAAAGGGGGAAGAGGGCTTAACCTCACAATGTTTAAAACCAAGGCTGACTTCTATTTCTGTAGGGAATTTAAAGGATGTCTTTGCTAAAAGCAGATGCGTACACACATATGTGTTTACACATATGTTCAGATGGTCAAGCTTGTTACAGGACCTAAAGGAATAGGATTGAATTTGGATAAGAGTCATTAATGAGGAACTGGTCACTCAGGCAGGAGCATCAAAGGTGCTGACTGTGGTCCAAACCACATGGCTGTGTTTGGCTGGCTGTGGAAACTGAAAAGTTTAACCTCTTTAGTCAAATGGGTTCTCAGGTCAAGACAGACTAACCTTTTGTAAATCATAAAACTAGAGGACATCCTTTCCAGTTTGGTTACTGGGGAATGTTTTTTATCTATTTTGTCATAAGATCAAATAATGGTTTAGGTTGGAAGGGACAAAGATCATCTTGTTCCAACTCCCCTGCCATGAGCAGGGACAACTTCCACTAGACCAGGTTTCTCAATGACCCACCCAACATGGCCTTGAACACTTCATCTGCTACTTCTCTTGGCCATTGTGCCAGTGCCTCACTGACCTTATAGTGAAGAATTTCCACCTAATATCTAGTATAAACCTGCTCTCTTTCTGTTTGAAATCATTCCCCCTAATCTTATCGCTCTATACCTTTGTAAAAAGCCCTTCTCCAGCTATTTTTTAGGACTGCTTAAGGTACTAGAACGTGCAATATGGTCTCCCCAGAGTCTTCCCCAGCAGAACAGCCCCAGCCCTTTCAGCCCGTCCTCATAGGAGAAGTGCTCCAGTTCTGATCATCTTCCTGGCCTCCCCCATGTCTTCTCATGCTGGAATCCCAGAGCTGCATGCAATGCTCCAGGTAAAATCTCACCAGAGCAGAGCAGAGCAGAGGGGTAGGATCACCAGAATTCAGCTGGCTTTCTGGGCTACAAACTCATATTGTTGGGTGTCAACTCTATTCTTTAAAAAGCAATCTCCTCTCTGTTCCCATGTATCTTTCACTGAACTGACTGCATTTCATTAAAACTCTTGTCAAGTTTGACTTGAATTTACACCTCAGCTATGACTGGTAACAAAATCTCAATTGGAAGATCTCAGTCTGGACAAAACAGCTCTCTGGATTTACCTAGCTCCTTGGTAAAGGTTTAAAGTTGGCACATGTGTGTCCGCCACTGCAGTGTAACCGATGTCACTGTGATCTGGAAGAGGTGAATTAACAAAAGAACAATTTTATATTTTGGCATGGCCAGAGTTATATATTTTCTCATTCCAAGAAAGCAAATATTAGATCCCAGTATTATATTCTCAGAATACTTTAAAAGATTACATAAATTTATTTCAGTTTTCCTCCCCAAAAAAATCAATTTTAAAACCTGAAGTTTGTATTGTATAGACACATATAAAATTTCTCACAAATGCTACCAAATATTGTGGCTTCTAAACAGTCAATGGTAGCTTGAATATTTGTATTTATCTCTGCTCTTCATAATATATTCCTTCTTTGGAGGTGATTGAGACTGCCTTCCAAATATCTCAGAAGCCAGATTTACAAGCACAGCTACAAAAGATGCACCTGCAAAATCAGTCTTTACTGAGCTCTATTTCAATTCAGTTTTTACCAGTCTGGAGTGAGAAAGACAGCTCTGAATAGATACACAGATATGGATTCGTTCTGGAAGTCAGGGAGCCTTAATGTTCAACATCTTTTAGTCTTTATGCGATATATGCTGAACAAACAACTACTGAGTTCACTGGAGGGGAAGAATATGGTAACAGACTTCTGGAAAATGTTCTGTCAAATGCTGTATAAATTAAGGATTTTAGACTAAGGCCAAAGAGAGATGCCAGTGGAAGAAATTCAAAAGGAGAAAGTATGGAGTCAGAAGTGACAGAAGAAATAAATTTACTACTTATACAACTAAAACTAACCAAACAACAAGAGCAGATATATTAAGGTAATCCAAATTAAAAAAAAAAAAAAAGCCCACAACCAACTTCAACTATGGCCAAAGTCATAGTATGCCTGTACTAACCAAGTAAGCCTATAAACAAGCAGATAAAGTATATGCTCTGGGTTTATTTTATAGAAGGAATTTTACATTAGAGATAACAAAAGGTGGTATTTTCCCATTTGATGTTCACATTCTGCCTCCCTGCTGGAGATGCAATAGCCCTCTCTTCCCACCCATTCCATCAGTTTCATATTTAAAGACCCCCTGCTAGGAATTTGTCTTTTTTTTTTTTCCCAGCATCTTAACGCATCCAGGAATTTCAATATTCAGACTGTTGTATCAAATAGAATCATCCACAGAAATCAGCAACTTCAGTAAACTTATAAAACCTTGGAATATTTTGCTTTTCTAACTAATGTCTTGAATTTTTCTGTTCCCAGCTCATGTCTGATGGACTACAACTTCTGCTTCCCATTCCCACTGTCTGCTCTGGCATTTGGTTCACTAGCTTCTGTTGTGGTCACAGCTGCCCAGCATCTGCCACAAACTGGGGTGACCATGCTACTGACCAAAAAGGGTTGGAGGGAGACCTGGGCCACAACTTGACTGTTCACAAACTTGCCATCAGATTTCAGCCAGTTATCAGCAATGANTCTTTTTCAGCGTATCTAAAAGGAACTCAGATATATAACAGGTATTTTTGCCTCCAATCCCAAAGGAGTTAAGAGTATCAACATCACTTGGGATTTTCCAGCTGTAAGTTATAACCATAATAAGGTGCTGGTTAATATCTTAATATTGTATGTTTTGGAGCTCCTGGACCTAGTTAGGTGTTTATTTTTCCTCTTTTCAATCTGTGGTAGTCATGCAGGCATCTCACCTTGGTAGCTAAATGGGTAGATTCAAAAGATAATTATCTCCTTCAAAGGAAAGTATCTGCTAGTGACTATAGAGGGAGCCTAACTACTGCCCAAGCCTGAATGCCTCACTCCTGTGTAGCTCCTAGGTGAGAACATGAAGCCACACATAGTTCCTAAACACAGTCAGATGCACTACTTGAACTGGAGGTTTCAAAAATAGAGAATAGCTAATATATGATGATTTTCAGAAAAATAAAATTACACAGATTAAGGAGATTAAGAATTCACAACCAATGATGCTTTAGCTGAAGTGGTGTCTAACCAATCTGCCATACAGCTGTTGTGAATGGTACTGAAACTCAGTAGTAACACAAAGAAAACTGAAAACTGTAGATCAAGACACACCTTGGTACTCAGAGACAGGTTTACATATTACAAGATTGTTCCTTTAAACAAAAAGGTTGGGGCAACATTCATGGCAAATGATGGTCATCAGTGGGAGACAGATATCAAGGTATCTCTGAATGAAGGAACTCCTATGAGTGAGAGGATTGGATTTTTAACCTGGCATCAAACAGCTGCATAGACCTTCTAAGAGGCCTTCTAAATAGACTTTATAAACCTGTAGTGACTAATGTATTGGTGATTTGTGATCATCCCATGGAGGATTAGGATTAAGCAGCTGTTCTTGAAAATAAAAGTTCTTGAAAATAAATGTTCTTGAAAATAAATGTTCTTGTATTATGACTTGCCAAAACATAGTTTGGGGCCTGTGTGATCCTTTCATGATTTAAAGCACAAGGTCAAGCAAAATTCTCTTTTTCATCACAGCAACTAATTTACAGCATAACACATACGGTTTGAGCATTACCAGGGCAGTTCAGTCAATACAGGTACCTCAGACTTAAGGAAGACACAGGGGATGCATAACATTTCGAAGAGATGGACATTCTGTGTCAAATAGCTGCATCCCAACCAATCCATCCCAATTGCAAGTCTGCTGATCACAAGCAGCCTGTTATCATGTCCACCTCTACTACAATAGTGCTATGCTCCTAATGTACTCAGTCTTACTGATTTCTCTGTCTCAGTGATAAACTCAGCTCAGAATGGGTTGTGGTGCAAAACGGTTTTAGCATTTCATGGTCTCTTAATACTCAATAACTGGTAGAAGGGCTAAGATAAAAGAGAATTAAGTCCCTGAGCCCTTGACATTTCCAGTTCAACATCCCCCAGAGATAATTTGTGAAATATTGCCACCTTGATACACTGAGCAGATTCATGGTCCGACAAGGCTACCCATATGTGTGCAGCATAGTTTGTGAACTCCATGGCTGCAACAAAAATTATATTCTAATAGAAATAAAACTATATTCTAGGATTCCCTCCAGGGCCATTAAGATTTCCTCTGCTCAGTTAGTTTTGGCTTTGGACAATTGCAATAAAAATACATGTTAGCTACAGTTCTTCTGCTTTCTCAAGTGTGGGAATTCTGGGGACTACAAATCTAAAAGGGGAAAAATGTTATTTAAAATTCTTCATGTATCTACACACATATGATAGTCAAAGTAAGTTTTAACAATTTTATATTAGATACTGATCTGTAGATCTATCTATTGAGATACGTATTAATAAACTTCACAACAAACCAAAGACACAGACACTTGAAGTCTTCCCTCACCATCACATCCCTGGTACTCAGAAGTCCCCTGCCTGCCTATTCCAGGCCCGAGACAACCATCAGAAATTCCTCTGATGTACCACAGCTAGATCAGTGGGCTACATCTGTAAGAGCAATTAAAAGTTCCATGCTCTAAACTGAGACCAGCTAACATGTAATGGCACAAGTATGAAACTCATATTGGCACCAAACTGCCACTGGAGTTAGCTTGCTCTTGTACAGACTGCCAAGCCACTCAGAGATCGGGAGATACAATCAAGATAAGAGTCATAGCATAATGCAGACCAGGGTCCAGTGCCCAGCACTGTTTAATCTTCTACAAAAAACAATGGCCAGATCTCACAGAAATGTCAAATCTATACTACCGTCTTTGCATTAATTAGATTTCTGTTGCAAAATCAACTCTTCATTGTCATTATTCTGGTTTTATTGTCAAAGTAAGATCTGATTTTCTGTACCACTGCCACTGGTGTATTCCCTGGCCTGAGCCCCACTGAAATTGCTCTGTGGTTTCAACCCAGGAGAAGTGAGTACCCAGAGCAAAGGAGGACCTCCTGGATTCCAACCATTTTGTGAATGTAAGCTTCAAATTTCTGTAATGGAAACTTGGTCCTTTCTTTGGTGCCCAGGCCAAACCAGAACCCACCACAAATACACCCTGGTTAAGGTACATATCCCAGTTCCTATTTTGTACTGTTCCTTTTTTGGTTTTGGCATTCAGATGCAGGGAACCTATAACCACAGTTTTAGAGCTGGAACACTGCTGAAGCAAAAGGACCCAAAGTGTTGAACTATGAATAAGATCCAGTTCAGGTCTTATTAACGATGCTGGCAGGTCCTGGTCTTGCTTCTCACCCACTACAAGGGAGACCAGAAGTTCCATTCTTAAAAGCCTGCCAGCACTTTTACTCTAAATGACATTTCCTCTGCAAGCAAAAAAATTGCTACAGGCATGGAGGCAGACAAATCTGAGAGTCTTTCGCTGGCTGGACTTTCTTTGGAGGGACATGATGCTGGAAATTGGGATTTGAGCTGCAGTGAGATCATGCAGTCAGGCTTCTGATCTTGGGCCATGTGTATAGCTGCCACGAAGCAGTACCTGGCCAGCATATGGCATGCAGAGTCTGGCTGAGACACAGAAGACTTGGGAATGGGCTCCTGGAGCGACTGCAGTACACCCTCATTCAAACTCACCCAGGGATGTGAGGAAGCCACTACTGCAAAGAAATTAAGTAGTGCTTGAAAGGGGGTGCAGATTAATTGGGTTTTTTTCCCATTAGTACTGGGCAAGGCATTATGTTGCCATGCACCAGATGATCTTTATAGAAAAGGCTTCAGAGATCTGTGATAACAGATATCACCAGATACCAGACTATAAGCACTACAACACAGAATTGTGATGCCTGTTGGCAATGAACAGTGAGTACTTGAATCTGTTTTCAAGAAGCAAACCAGAGATGAAATCAGTTGCAGGCTCTGGAGAGCTGGAAGAAAAAACTTCCCAAACACAGTCCATGAACAGATAACTCCCCAGAAGTCAAGGGCAATCCACTTAATTCACCACTAAGAAATGCATCCCAGGAACATTAACTTCCTGAGAAAATTAAATACTGTGAATATTTTTGGCACATACTAGAAAGCTAAATATATTTCCTTAACTGCAAACAATCATTTAACACAGCAGGTTATAGAAATAGATAACTTGTTTTATCTTTGCTTTCAAAAATATTCCAGTATAATGTAAGACTTCCTTGCAAATGCACAAGGCTTTAGGGCACCTGCATTGCCTTTAACCACTTCAGCAACCAGAGAGTGCTGTGCCAGATATATATAGAAAAGGCAACCTTTCCTGTTAAGGCCATTTAAGTGCAATTTATTTCTGTACAATGCTGGGCATTGTAGGGGTACTTTCAGAGGAGCACAAATGCAGTATTAGTGCTGCAGAGACATTTCTTGCTACAGTAAACTGTATTTGATTACTAACAAAAATCCTCTTAAAGTCAAAATCAGCGCCATCAACACCAGCAGGAAGTCTAATACAGCTACACCCATTTCCTTGCATTTAAAACAGAACTGATTTAAAAAATACTAATAATCAAATGAGATATTACATTTACCAATAATGCTTAATTCATTCCTGATATGTTTCCTTCAAATTGTATCACAATCTGAGTGGGAAAAATCACAGATGTACTATTTCTAGATACATTTAAGTTCCAAACCTCCCTGGGTCTCTTTGATTTTGTGTCATTAATGGAGATCTACTTAAGGAACTAATATTTCCTTATGTTGTAAAACACTTGCACTGTAAGCAAGGCTGGTGGTATGGTATTGCACCAAGGTCTCAGCACTGGTAAACTCAACTGCTTTTACTTCAGTTAGTGAACTGTAGCGCAGACCAGTGAGTGAACAGTTAGTGAACCATTGTGCAGACCACCTGCAAATGCTGTCTGCATTTACCTGCTTGATTGTTATTTCCAGGGCAGAGAATATTTGTCCCAAACAAGAGATCTAAGTTGTGACCTAAACGAAAAAGGTCCTGAGGTAGAAACCCTAGCACTGAAGGTGAGAGAAACACCTCAAAATTTCACTTTTACAGCATTTGATTCTGCTTTAGTACATACTTTTCAAACCTCTGACACTCTTCTGTCCTTCAGGAAGAAGCAATGATGATAGTAAAGATGGAATCTTTAGCAACCAGAAAAGAAGGTTTGTACGTGAAGGGCTGCAAATCATATTCACATTCTGGAAAGATATGTAAGAATGCACCCAAAATACTGTATATTTATGGCACCCCAGAGGATTTGATGGCAGTCAGGGTTTTCCCCATTTTCTATTCCCTCTTCCACTTTTGGAAAAGAGCAGTAAGTCTACTGCCAAAACAACTCTCAACTCATAACCTATTTTCTTGAGAAAAAAAAAGCAGCACAGTTGACAGCAGCTTTTCTCCAATTCAGATGTTCTTCTTCAGTTTCTGAAGAGCCAGGAAAGAGGGTAATTTGTACTTTTCTTCCCGTGGAGGTATTCATGGACATTGATTTTAACATTATTCTGATTTATTCCTGATGATATGAACCAATGAGAATTGCAGCTCCTGAGTATCTTAAAAAAAAAAACAAAACTGAAAACAAAATCCATGTAACAACCAAAGAAAACAAAAACCACAAACCAAAAAAACTTCTACCCTTAACACCCTATTTTTATCACAGACACTCAGCTCATTGTGTCCTTTCAAATGTTTTAGAAAGAAAAACTAAAAAATTACAAGATATCATGAGTCAGAGGAAGAGACAAAGTATTAGTTGTCATAGAAAACGCACAGTACTTCCTGTTTGCTGTTTCACTACTTTAAATCATTTTATGGCGCTCTTCCATACTAGGATTGTTCTTTTGGAAGCTCATTCTATTCCTAATTCCATCTTCAAATGCAGCTGGTTGATGCTGTTTGGATGTTCAGCTGTCTCCTCTGGGAGGGATCCCTCTCTCTAATCAAGTAATACAAAAGTTTGACAGAAAGCATGAAAAAAAATACCTGGTTTGTTACCATGATGGCTATGTGATGTCTGTGACTACGACAACAAAGATGCAATTAGAGTATTAAGTGTGGATGCTTGCATTTCAACCTGTAAATAAATGAAAACAAACCACAAGGAGAATGTGTCTTGATTCAAGAAATAGGACTCTGTAAGAAAAAAAAGCATTATTGGAAACTTTTACTGAGTTTCAAAGGATCATGTTGCACAGGGGACACCTGGTGATAAGGCCAATGTGCTAAAAGGCACAGAGATTTCTCAGCCACCTTGTGAATAGAAAACTACTTTCAACTCACTGCTATCAGACAACAGAAGTGAACAATGAAGAAAGAGAAGGGTAATGTATATTTGGACCTCTTAAATATTTGCATTTCAGTTACAGATAATACTTTGAGGCTCATCCTGGAAAACAGTGTTTCAAACTGACATTCCCAGCCTTCTTTTATAATCACTGGCTAACCCTCCCTAAGCAGATCTTAACTTAGAAAAACTAAATTAATGTAAAATTTAAAAATTCACATAAATAGGATAATGTTTGCCTCTGCTGTGGTGTTCTGCTTTTCTATTTGTTCGTTGCACCATCCCAAATTTTTAGGCAGTAAACTGTCTCTGTCTGCTTCCTCGTCTGTTTGTTCAGGGCATACCACAATGTGAATTAACAATACATAAGAGTTTGCTTTTTATCATTTCAGACTGTATTTCACCTATATTTCACCAGGCTAGATTTTGCATCAGAAAAACCCTTGAGAAAGCAGACAAGCAACACAAAGTTATGTTGTAATCAACAACATTAGAAAATAATCATTTAATTCATGCAGATAGATAGAGTCACTGCTCCTCTCTTCAAATGCAAAAAAAAATGGTAGACATGTAATTTTTTTTGTTTGATCTTACCTACAAATTAAATTAATTGTGATACAAAACTAGGTTTTTGGCTTCTGTTAAATCTGCTACAGTCTGCTTGTGTGGGAAAGAGAGAGACAGTAAGTGGGAACAAGATCATTTGGGTTTTACAATCTATCCTCATGCTTCACTTGAGTCTATTTCCATAAATATCCAAATCCTTCTGCCTGTATTTATCTTCCTAGTCCCTGGTGCTCCTCATGTCTGTTTAAGCACCAAGACTGGAGCAGCAACCAATGAGATGGAAGACCAAAAGTCAATACAACCAATTCTTTAAAATAATAATCAAAAATCAAAATTATGTAAAGCTAATTAAGTCTTGACATTTATAGAGCAGAATTATGGCCTTTTGATGTCAGGTTTTAGAACCCATCACATATGAATTTTCTCCACTGAAAGAAAGATTGACTATACACATTGGCAGCTAAATTATATAACAATAATCAAAAATATGTTTTGTGATAGGTACTTTTTGTTTTCCCCAAAAGTGGAAATGATTGAAGATCTTAAAAACTTATTTAGTCAACACAGCTAATAGAAATGGTCAAACCAATGGTGTACACTCTGTTGTTGTAACAGATGGAATTGTTGAGCAGGAAGCGTTTCATTGACAGAGTAAATTGATAAGCCTGTTTTCATTTAAGAAAAAAATATCAGTCAAGTCTAGTATGATTCACGACAGCAACCAAATACTTTGGATTTGCTTTCAGTTCTATCAGAAAACAGATGAACATAATGTTCAATTAATCTGTGATGCTGGAAGTCCTAAAAAACCATCTTGTTCTCAAATGTCCAGCTAATAGCTGTCTATTTTAAAGAGCACATAGAGTCATAGAATCACAGAATATCCTGAATTGGAAAGGATCCACAAGAATCATCAAGGTCAGCTCCTGGTCCTGCACAGAACCATCCCCAGAAGTCACACCAGCAAGCTGCCAGAGAGCATTGTCCAAATGATTCTTGAGCTCTGTCAGGGTTGGAGCTGTGACTTCTTTCCTGGGGAGCCTGCTTCAATCCCCAGCCATGCTCTGGGTGAAGAATCTTTTCCCAATATCCAACCTAAATCTCCCCCGACACAGCTTCAGGCCATTCCCTCAGGCCCTGTCACTGGTCACCACAGAGAAGAGATCAGTGTCTCCCCCTCCTCTTCCCTTTGTGAGTAAATTGTAGACTATGATGGGTTCTGCCCTCAGTCTCCTCTCCTCAACAGCTGAACAGACCTCTCCTCAACAGCTTCCTTTCTAGACCCTTTGCCATGCTTGAGGCTCTCCTCTGGATGCTCTCTAATAGTTTTAAATCTTTTTTATTGTGGCACCCAAAACTGGCCCCAGCACTTGAGGTGCAGAGCAGAGCAGGATAATGCCCTCCCTTGCCCCCTGGCCCCGCTGTCCCTGATGCCCCCAGGACAGGGTTGTCCCTCCTGGCTGCCAGGGCACTGCTGGCTCGTGTTCAGCTTGCCATCGACAAGGACCCCCAAGTCCTTTCCATGGGGTTTCTCTTCAGGCTCTCATTCCCAGTCTGTCTGTTCATCCAGGGTTGCTCCACCACAGGTGCAGAGTCCAGCACTTCTCCTTATCAGGTTTCATGCAGTCAGTGATTGCCCATCTCTCTAATTTGTGAAGGTCTTGCTGCAGGGCCTTGCTGTCTTTGAGGGAGCCAACAGGTCATTCCACTTTGGTATCTTTGAACTTACTCAGTGTTCCTTCCAGTCCTGCATCCAGGTCATTTATGAAGATGTTGAAGAGAGCCCAGAGCAGAGGATGGGGCCCTGTGGAACCCCATCAGTGACAAGTCACCAGTCTGATGTCTCCCCATCCACTACAGCTCTTTAGTAGCCCACTCATGAGCCAGTTGGTCACCCATCACAGGATGTGTTTGTCCAGCTCAGGCTGGACGTTTTGTCTGAAAGGACTCTGTAAAATTATCAAAAGCTCTGCTAAAGTCCAAAAATATATCATCAGCTGGCTTTCCTAGATCAGCCAGGTAAGTTACCTGGTCACGAAAGGAAATCAGCTTTCATAAGCAGGTCTTTCCCCTCATGAAGCCATGCTGGCTGTGACTGATGATTGTGTTGTCCTTCAGGTGCTTTCCAATACCTCCCAGAACAATCTTCTTCATAACTCTCAAACCACTACGGCCTTGCAGCCTAAGGTAGAGAAGTGCACATTCCTGAAAACAGAAATATATCTGAAAAGACACTGAATGAAAAAGCAAGATTTCATAGCAGCAGATCCAGCCATGGAGTAACTTCCTGTGCACAAAAAAAAGTGAAGTTATGCTGCCTTCACCTCAGCTCCCTAGCCTTGATATGGAAATAACAGAGCCCACTTACTTTACATGCAGCCCTTCTAATTCCCAAGGTTAAAGGTCCCAGAAGAGGCCTTCCAAAGACTCCTTTCTTACTAACACAGTGAGGTTCACTTTCATCCTCGTTCTCAGTTCTGTAACTGCAAATGCAAGAAGAACTGCTAAGTTACTTATGCAGACAGAGCTGGGTGTTATAACAGTCTTGTGTAGTGAACACTTGCATTGGAAATAGGACACATGCTCATAAAGAAGATAGCATAAAGAATGGAACACCTGTAACAATGTAATGTTTTGCATGTTCAAAGCATTGGATACATAGAAATAAGTTCACTCAGTGTAATTTCTGCTGCTGTGTTTATTAAGAGTCTTTTAATAGAGAAAGAAAATATGATTCATAATGCGAATCAGGATATGTATGCAAGTTGCACAGTCCTCAACATGCAGCATTTAAATTCATTCTCCATTGATTGCATATGGTAGGAAATTCATATTTTCAAGCTGGTTAATAATAAATAAATTAATTAAATAAAACTAAACCCAGAAATCTAAGGAAGTTTCTGCTGTAAGATTTCATGTATAATTTGGCTGTCAGTTCTGGCAGAGGAGGAAGCTTCAAATGAGGTCCTTGCACTGTGGTAGAAAGGCTATGGTTTGTCTTTGTTTTGGACACGGTGAGGACAGGGTGAGCCCTGTCCAAAAATAATCTCCAAGACAAACAAACCATCAAAACAGAAACAAACAAACAAACCCCGCCCAGACAGTGTGCACATGGAATTCATATCCATGATAGTATATCAGTGGAATGCCAGCAAAATTGCTGAAATTAATAGGAAAACCAGAACTAGTGACAGCAGCCAAACCAAAGTTTACTGACCACATTTTCTGCACCAACTGCAATAACAGTGCAGTATTTCCTTCCAGATCATGGTAACATAGCTGATAATAAAGAAGATGATTTTTCTTTAAACAATAAACACCTCAGAGGTTCAGAAGGCAAATATACTTTCAAGATAGCAGTAACATGGAAGACAACCTCTCGCCTCCCTTTACCACCCTTTCTCAGTGCCATTTCACTGCATGGACCCATGGGCATTCAAACCCATACTTAAAGGACACTCAGAAAGCAGGATGCAGGAAAATCAGTGCAGATGTTTGAGACCTGCTTTGTACATGCTACAGACCCTACTGTAGGAGAGGATCATGTCAAGCTCAGGACATCTAGGATATTAAATATCTTGGTTTCCCTGGAAGCTCCTGCCAGTCTCAGGTTTTAAGTCAGCTTCCTACAAATGTCATATGCATGTCTCTTCCCTAAAAAGCTCAGGACTGTAGCTGTCACAGGAAGAGACCTCTGAGCAGTGGATGGATTTTTACCTTCCAGTTCTCTGCCACTTCTCCCTTCAGCTTGTAACAACCGGAATAAACCAGTTGAAAAGCCATCCTACCTTCAAAGCAACTCACTGTTGATACAGAAGACACCCCAGTCAGCTTCAGCCTGGGCACAAACCTGTCCTTTGAAATTGGAGCCTCTTACTTGAGGAAAAAGAAAGCTTCATATGTATATCTGCATTAAACACTACTTTCTCTATTAATTTTTAGCCATTTTTTGCATGCACAAAATCAAGCAATATAGAATTAGTGAATACAGAGAGGTTGTCAGAGGAAGAAATAAGACTAGAAAGGCCAAGGCACACCTGAAATTAAATCTGGACAAGGATGTCAAGGACAGCAAAATACACTACCAAAAAATACACCCATAATAAAAGGAAAACAAAGGATGATCTAGGCTCATTTCTAAATGGAAAGAGGACCCTGGTAACAGAGAATATAGATTTACTGGATGACTTGTTTGCATTGGTCTTCACTGTTAAGACCAGCCCTCAGTGATTTCCAACCCAGGAGATCAGGGTAAAGGAATGTTAGAAGGAAGGTTTTCCAGTGGTGAAGGAAAGGGGTAGAGAACACCTAAACAAAGTTGACATCCACAAGTTCATGGGCCCTGACAGGATGCATCCACAAGTGCTGAAGGAGCTGGCAGACATCATAGCCAGAGGACTCATGATCATGTTTGAAAGACCATGGAGATCAGGAGAGGTTCCTGAGGACTGGAAGAAGGCAAATGTCATCCTGGTCATCAAAAAAGGTAAGAAAGAGGACACAGGGAACTATCAGTCAATCGGCTTCACTTCAATCCCTGGAAAAGTGATGTAGCACATCATTCTGGAGACCGTCTCTATCCACATGGAAAACAAGTTGATCAGGAGTAGTCACCATGGATTCACTAAAGGAAAGCCATGTTTGACCTACCTGATTGCCTTCTATTATGAAACAGCTACCTGGACAGACAAAGGAAGAGCAGTGGATATTGTCTACTCCAGCTTCAGCAAGGCTCTCAACACTGTCTCCCACAACATTCTCATAGACAAACTCAGGAAATGTGGATTGAATGAGTGGACAGTAACATGGATTGAGAAATGGCTGAGTGCCAGACCCCAGAGGGGTTCAATCAGTGGTACAGGGTCTAGTTAAAGGCACGTCAATATTGGTGTCACACAGGGTTCAATTCTGGGCCCAATCTTGTTTAACTTGTTCATCAATGACACATTCACTGATGACACAAAGCAGGGAGGAGTGACCAATACCCCAGAGGGCCCTGCAGCCCTTCAGAAGGACCTCGACAGGAGAGATGGACAGAGATGAACATGCTGAAATTCAGTAAGGGAAAATGTAGGGTGCTGCACCTGGAGAAGAATAATTCCAGGCATCATAGAGACTGGAAAGCAGCGGAGAAGGACCTGGGGGTCCTGGTGGACAACAAACTGTACATGAGTCAGTTCTACCATGATGATTTAGTTAGCTAATCTTTTCAGGAGCATTTATACCACTCCAAAGACATATGTGATGTACAGCAAGTGTTTCCTGAACTTGTCAGAGGACAGTGTTAATACTCAAGAGTCTAGGAGTTTCCATACAATGGAACTTGCCCAACCTCAAGAAGATTTTTTCAGTGTAATTAATTTATAATGTTTCATTTTTTGTTCAGGTGACATGGAACAAATACATAAAGACTATAAACATATTTCACCTTCTGGGAGTGCAGCCAACAAAGCAAACACATAACTGATATTTGTAACTTGTTGTCTTCTGGAAAAATTTCTAGCCATTATTTTCTGTGTGGAAAAACTCCTTAAAATCATCTTCACATGCAGAGTTGAAACACATCTACAGTCCCACAAACAGTTTCTCACATTCCCAGCTTTCTCCATAACCAGCTGCAATCCAGATGCCATATGATCACGTAAGTGTAAAGTTGAGTCCAGACTATAAATTCTGCTTTCTGATGATCAGACATGCAGCTGTCTGCACCATGCATGAGTGTCCTTGGTGTCCCAGAACTCATTTTCCAGTAAGCCAAGGACACTGAGGGGTACATCAAGTGTCAGCACAGACAGACCTGCCAGGTGAGGGAGCTAACATTATGGACAGGGTTATCATCTTGCCAGCAGAGCAGTATCACCCCAAATTCAGATATTCCCTGGACACAGATGCCCCTGAGTGCACAGCCTGACCACTGCTGCTAGCCCAGGATGCATATACCAGGTGAGGTGGCAGAGGAGAGACCGATGCTTTACTAACACCTCTGCAATCTGTTTGAGGACAGCACACTTCAGCCTCCTGCTTTCTCTTGACCTCGAGTAGCATGGCCGGATCATGTCTGGCCTTACAGTTCTTCATATTCTTTAAGCAAAGAGATTTATTTAAGTTACAAAGCCCAGACCTTCCAAAATTATCCTTAGGAGTGCCAATTCTGTATATATTATGTCCAGAAATATTTATGGCATCATAGACTGAGCTTGAGAGTGTTTGAACACTTGGTTAATTGGAATTCTTGGTCTCTCACTACTCTGTATCTCACAGGTACATGGGAATTCACAACAACCACATCATCCTCTTCACCTCTAGTATGTAACAAGCTTAACTTCAATGGTTAATTATTTAATAACATCCTTCATATTCTGGGTTTGGGTTTTTTTTGTTACTAGACAGAAAGAATTGAGACAATTGGCTCTCTTGCCTTCCTTTGGCCCACACTTGGTATTTCTCATAGATCTGTCCCTTTCCATCAGAATGCACTAGTGCTATTACAGAAAATTCAGCTTTGCTAAGGCTGTAATATATGTCTGTGTGCTCTCATTACAAACATCAGGTAATCTTTCTTGTATCAGAATAGTATAAAATGTTATCAGTCTGGCTATCTAAGACACGGTACTTCTGCTGTCCAACATTCTGTCTAATAAATGTACAGCTGCCTTAAACTGTACATTGCAGCAATTTAGTTTTTGAGAGCTGTTTAGGACTAACAGTAATGAGTTTAGAAAGACATTTTCAACTGTTCCCTGAAGATGTTCAAGTTTCCAAGATCAAATAAAACTCTGTCATAATATAGGCACAATAGATGAAACATGTTTTTTGTGTTTAAATCTTTTTCCAGCAGTGATGTTGTAATCTGCAAGCCAGAGCTATATGAAGATCATACAATTAAATATTCCCAATGGGAAACCAAAGAAAAATATGCAAAAAACCTCAGTGGAGCCTATTGCAATCTCACGGCCCTGAAATAAATATTTCTCCCAGAAATCAAATCACTATGCAGTGGTGGTAGGGTTATTCTACTTTTTAGTTACAGCTGTGCTTCATGGCCTGTATAATTGTAGAACATAAAAAGGAAGGAAGCAGGGGAGGCATTAAAGTCTCTGAATGTTTTTGATGGGATCTTTTTCTGTCCCAAGCGTGGGAGGTGAGAAAACATCAGAACTTTGGATGTAGTAAAGGCAGCTAACGACACAACTGGACGTGAAAAGTCTTTTATGGGGAGTATAGAAATATGGCCAGGGCAAACGGGTTTATGGGCAGATGGGCAAAAATTTCTTGGAAAAAGTCCATGGCAGCAGTCATCCTTTAAAAACAGCACTAGTGAGGTTTAGTTTTCATTTTAGCATTAGGTCCTTCTCCATCCAGGTTGTCATTGCAGCAAAATCCCTGGGAATGCCAACATCAGTGCATAGAAAGGCAAGAGGAGGTTTTCTGTACTTTTACAAAGCCTGCTGAGGTGATTTCTCCTGGATTTCTAAAACTTCTATGAGACCTCCAAAGAGGAGGGTGCTTTTCTACAGAACTACATCATACTTCTATGATGTAGTTCTGTATCACAAACATCGATTTATTGGACAGCAAATACAAAACCTATGTTTCTCTGTCCACAGTATCGCAAAGGGCTTCAAATTTTCTCTGATGGGCTCCTCTCTTCTGTCCTTGTATGAAGGACATTCCATTTTTTTGACATGGTTGCATTTACTCCTTCCATTTCTATTTCATATCCCACCATTATCATAAGTTCAGTAAATTTTTATTATTACTTTTATTATTTATTCAAGCAGTTTGTACTAGTAATCAAGTAGATGTCTGAATAACACAGCTCATAATATAATGCATCATTTTTTTCCATAGGGAAATTATGTTTATGTTACCATTATATCTATATGAACATGACCCTATGCATCTCCCACATCCCCCCTAACGGTACTCAAATCCCTTTACCAATTTCAGCTGAATTTAACAGAAAGCTCATCACCTGCATTCAGAGAGAGAAACAAAGAGAGATTTGCTACTATTGCCTCTGTTGATGGTAAGACAAGTTGCTCTCTCTCCTTCCTTATCCACTCAGTCCAACTGAGCAGGGTGGGCTGGCCACTAACCAGGCATGATCCCCTCAAGCAGCACACAAGGTCCTTGACCGATCAGTGACACGGCACTCAGGCCATGAAGATGGAGATGGGAAAGGGTCCTGAGGATTTAATACCCAATACTGTGGGTATTACAGGAGAAGAGAGTGGGGAACTAGGCAAAACTTCATGGCAGTAATGTTGCACAAAGCGTACAAGGAGAGAGACAAATGTGTCAGGGAGAGGAAACCAGGGTCCTGCAGGAGAGCCTGCATTGTATGGATGACAGATCAGGAATCCATAGGTACCCTCAATTCCTCTGTTCAGGGAACAACTTGTTATGGTCATGCCTGATAGAATATTTGATGTAAGTCTGTTTACATTGGCAGCATACCAAGTCTGTGGGTTTGCTGGTATTCTCTGAATACGAGGCTAAGCTGACCTTCTATGTCCCATGTTTTCCTTTGTACAAATTCAGATGTACCAATAACCAAGTTTACGGGAAAAAGTTGGTTGTTTAAGTGAAACCAGAGATTCTAGTACAAAGTTTAGAAATGGCTTCAAAAGAAACAGCTTCTTAGACTTTCTTAGAAGTCCTGCTTTTTTACAACTAATACTACCTTCTATTCAGTTTTCGGGACATGTAAACAAATAATTTTTTAATTACAGAAACATTGAGGATTTAATCTCAAGTTATTTGAAAAGTTATGATTTTGTAAACCTAGGTCAAAAGTTTTATTTTAAAATGGCTGTTCTTGTCAATACTTAGAAGCGGTTGCTGGGGAGAGATTCTGTTCTCAGCTCTGCCAGCGATTCCTCATGGGGCCATGACATTCAAATTTCACACTTTCTCACTCTAATCCATCTCTAAAATGAATGTAATAGGCAAATTCATTAAGTTGTTGGGAAGCCTCTTTAATACTTGACAAGCATTTTGATGTCACCTCACAATTGCTTGTATAAGCAGAGTACGGTAATTGTAAGTGCTTTTTAATTCCCATTTCCTTTTCTCAGCCTAGTCTTGGTTTTGTGGTTTTTTGTTGCAGCCTTGTCACAAAATACTCTGATTTCATCTGATTTCATCTGATTTCATAGATTCAGGATCTACTTAATTTGTGCTAGATAAGCACAACAAATGGGTTTGTCTTTTACAGCACAGATAGAGTAGTGTGAATTTTCTAGGAATGTATCTCTTCCACAATTAACTTTTTCTGGCATCTTACCAGATTTTAATGCTGAAAAATTTAAAGAATCTGTAATTCACATTGTACATGAATACATATTTCATTTAAAGGGAAATTACACTGCATTAACTATTTTTCTCTTAAAAATTGTAGTTACTCCAAGTTTTGAAAACAACACAAAAAAACAGTCTTGAGATAAATTGAAATCAGGATCCTATATTTCAGAAACATTTTTCTGTGCAACTTCAACTCTGTATTAGCTACTGAAATTGACCCATCTTTATTAAATTAAATTTTAAATAAAAACCAAACCATACTGTATAAGCATAGCTGAACATAGCGTAATTCCACATTTTGATACCAAGTATAAAAGTAATTTTCCTGTCATAGTCAACACAAAAGCTATCCTAGCTAATGCTAAATCTATGACAACCAGAGAAATCCAAGAAAATATGAAGGTAATGCTGACATTTTCTTCTCAGTGCTTTTCAACACACCATTCTCCTAGGAAATTATTCTTTGATATACATGGAAACATTTCCAGGTGTCAGGGTGAAATGAAACCTAAAGCAAGCAGTGAGACCAGCTTTTTACTTCCTTCCAGGCAAGTCAGACTACAGGTTACAGCCATGAGCCTTATCAGAAGGACAGAATCTTTGCCTGTTCAGAGCACAGCTGATATAGATTAGAACAGAGGGCTGTGATTTGAAGTATTAACAAAGTGGTGGGAAGCACAGGCCCTTTCCTCCAGATCTGGGATTTCTACTCCCTTTGGGAGCAAGGCAAGTAATATACATTATTTACTCCTTGTACAATATGCTGATTTTAAAGCATCCTATCTTAAGCCTCAAAAGTTATGTACTAACATAATAACTTAGTATCTATTGTACAGTCACTTTAGATATTATACAACTACTTCTGATTTTGTTTTTAATGGTTAATATTGAAGCAATGGAACAAGAGAGATCAATACTGAAAGTGTCATTTAGCATTCTTAAAGTAGCATCTCCTTCTTTATCAGGACATCAGTGTCTATCTCCAAATTGCCCATATTGTCAGCCAGCATGGTTTGTTAACATTTCTAATGTCTTTGGGATTTCCCCAATAGTACATCTCACACAGACTTTAAGCACCACCCAAATAGCCCTACCTCAATTCACTGTATATTTCACATATTCTGCCAAAAGTTTGATAATAACAAGGCTTAGGGTAAATGGTGTTCTAGGACCATAATTACCTGCTTGTTCTTTGTTTTCATTTTATATTTAAATTTCAGGTTTCTTTGATACAGAGATGTTATTTCCTGCTTCTGAAGGACATAACAAAATAAAATCCTACTGGGTGACTAAGGATTCTAGATCTTGAAGCTTAATAACACCAAACTCTTCTCTGACATCCTCTAAAAAATGTGTCAGAACCCTGGAATACACAATTATACAACACATTCCTGTTCACACTCAAATGTCTTAGAGATGGGTACCTACGTGCAAAATTTAAGCCTTCAGTCTTCTGTTTACCCTCTAAGGGTATGTCCTTTTTGGCTAAAAAACAAAGCATGTTGCTGCAACTAATACTGTAGCAGGTCACTAGCCATATCAACCACCATGCCTGAGACATGCTTGTCTGTACTAGCCTGTGCTCAACCTTAATTTTTTCACCAAAATATTTCTTAGGTAAATTCATTTCTGCTGCTGGCCACAAAGCTGTAGAGATCATGTTCTGTGCTGTTCGGCTCAGTTCCTGCCCCAGGCTTAAACCATGGTTTAAGATTTCATGAAGCACTCTCTGTATTTTAAAGAAGAAAGATTCCTGTAAGCACAGTTGACTTTTCCCAAAATGGCAGTCTTCATGTCAGAACTACCTTCTTATTTTTCCTAGAAGCCTAAAGATTTACAGTAGACCAAAGCACTCTCTAACTGAAATACAGGGATGTAAATGAGCCAAATTCAAGGCCATGTAAGGTACAAATTGAGGCAGAGATCTGAAGACAACTTCCAAGAAAGTGCTTTATCTACCAGGCAATTGGGCATATCAAGAAATTCCATCTCTCCTGTTAAAGAGGTTGTGATACAAAACAAGTGAGAACTGTGCAAATATCTGATTTGGGATGCCTTGCTGCACTGAAAGACCATCAGACTAAAGCTATTTAATTACCTATTTTTGCATAGATAATTAAATAATCGCTGGAGCAGGAGCTCGAATGTAACGCTTCTTTTTTTCAGACAGATCTCTGATGACTGAGCTGTTGGCCAGAAGTGAAAATGCACCACACGTTCCTTCCCCTCCTCCTATTCTAGCTGCACTTTATGTGAGAAAGTCCTGGCCTCCCACCTCCCACCTTGCAGAAAAGGATTCATGGCTGTCAATGCTTAGAAGAAACAGAGGCACCTTCCTTCAGATTTAGCTGCATAAGCTTCTTTGAGAGACTGAGTAGGATGAAAGGTTTCCCATATCCTCAGGTTCTCTGGTCAATCACTTGCTTGTTGTCCCAAGAAAGGAATCCTGTTCTTTCCCTGTGCTAGGCATCCCTAGCTGCCTGCATCAGGACTGCAAATTCTGCCATTTGGGGCAATGGCTAAAAGCTAGGAACCTGAACCCAAACCCAAACAGGTCGATGTTGCTCTCAGTGACTTCCTGCCAGTGCAAATTTCTGAATTTATTGTATTTGAGTGATGCATATAAATGAGAAAACTTCGATGACTTCCAGACACATTTGAGACTTGTGCTGAGCAAAGCTAAATGTGTAAGATTAAATAATTCTAACATGTGGCTCCAATCTCCCATTTTGTCTAGGCATAATTAAATTAGATTAAATTAATTAAATTAGAATATTTTATTACCAAATGGACACTGTGATTACATAATCACTATCCACTCATAATATTATTTTGCAACACTTTTATTCAACCCACCCTTTGGTAATTAAATTCCTATTGGGGAAAAATAATAGGAAATAAAAAACAGACTAATGAATTAAGAAAACCTGTTCTTTAACAGTTGTCTTTTTCTTATGTCAGCCAAATTCTCAGACCAAAGTTATGGACCTGCTATAGATCTTGCAAGCCCATAATCAAAGCCAAAAGGATTTGTGAGATATTAAAATAAAATCAGGCTGAAGATAAGTAATGTCCCTGGTGATGTTGTTTTTCATTAAAAAATATAACTGATTATCCAGAATTAATTGTAACAGATGTTCTGAACAGAAAATGTGTTTACTATTGATTAATGCATTTTTTTCCCTGAACCATGAAAAATTCTTATTTATAATGCAATATGACATTTGCTATCCATCAATTTTATTGTACATGGTTTCACACACACTCAGCAGACCCTGCACTGCACAGTCAATGCCTCTACACTCACTTTTAAAGATCAGTTGGTGAACTGCAGGGTCTCTAAATTGTATCCAAACACAAACCCACAGTGAGCCTGTGGACTGTCTGTAAGCAGTCCAACTGAGGGTACCCATCTTTCATTTTCTTAAGGGCATTTCCAGTTACACATTCACCTTACAGAGCTTGCTTTCACTTGCCTTCAGTCTGGTCTTGAAAAAGGCTGCAGATACCCTGTAAAAACTAACCTAGAACACCTTAGAGAAAGATAACCTTAGCTAGGAAAGCACAATGACATGATCCTTGCTTCTGCAAGGACAACATGCACACATCCCTGCGGAATGTTGCTGCAGTAGGGTTTCAGTGCAGGGCATGCATCTGCCTTTCCCAGGGTGCACAGCAGGGCCTATGACAATTGTGACAGGGAATGGGTCAGACTGAATAACTGACTCGGAAGAGATGAGTAAACAAAAACCCCCAACACCCTGAGAAAAAAACTTTTTTCTTTTATTCAGCAAAACAAGAAAAATGTATTTCACATGACGCATTCCATCTCCAAAATTAAGAAAAGCTACCTTACAGGAGGTTTCAGTAGCAGTAAATCCATGCACATTACTGAAAGAAATGTTCATGACTACTGAATTTTTTTTCCCTCAGAGATACCAGACTGCAGTATTTCAATGTTTTTTCTAAAATACTTATTTTTATATTAAAAAAAATAGTAAAACAAATTCATAAATCATTTCCAGAAAACTGAAATTCATTAATTTGATAAACAGCTACCAGTGATGGTGAAAAGCTACCATAGGATCCTAAAAGCTTTTGAGAACCCCCAAGAGGCATTCAGTTCTGTACAGACTCAGGTTGTTACAGTGGCAGCCTGAACCTTATGTCCCCATGGATGAGCCCAGTTTCACAGCACAAAAAGAGATCCGTGACTAAAACATCCAGTTCCCTCTCAGGTAACGTGGCAACTACCCATGTGACCCACTGAAAAAAAAAAATAAAATAAAGGCTTTCTTGTGCAATGAGAATCATGCCTAAGGTGTGAAAAGTTATAACCAAGTTCCACCAGCTTTTCTATATTTATAGCAAATGTTACTAAAATGGTGTGGTAGTATTACTGTAATATTTAATGTTGTTGCTTATTTAGAAGGGTACAAAAACTAATTGTCTAGGAAAAATACTGTTTTCAAATATTAAGAGATCTAAAATGAGACCTTATCCCTTATTCATGAGAGACAGATGTTATTTTTGGCTTCATAGTTTAATGAATACCATATTATGTTCTTTATAACCCTACACCAGAAATAACATACTTCTAGCACTCATGAACTTCAAGCCATTATCAGTAAAAGCAACTATTAACATCCAGAACTTCTCTCAGTTTTTGCTGCAAATGCTTTAAGCTGTCAGCTACATCCCTATTATGGCAGGATTTTTTCTTACTCTGAAAATATATAATCCTTAGCAGCTAGCTGAGATTGAAAACTGCAATATTATTCCAGTTGTCTTTACTGTATTTAATTTACTAATTTTATGTCTTGATGTATTTTTGTGTTTGTGTTCTGGTTTATGACCTTCTAAAAGTAAAATACTGCATCCTTTTAAAAATGCTGTTACACTTCTGTTTACTTTCACTGATTTGGAGCAATGCCTGCCAGTAAGTATGAGCTGAAACTAATTACCATCAGCACAAAATCTCCAAGCTGAACTGGGATGCTGACAAAAATGCAACCAGAGAATGAATAAAATGTTTCTTGGGAAGCACAGATCAGTTCACCCACCAGTGACTACAATGAAAAATAAAGCTCTGCATACAGTTATTCTTAGCATTTCATTTCTCTACAGATAACTTTCTTCATACTGTAAAGGTTGCAGCTAAAACTTCTTGGTTTGAGCCAGCTACAAAAGATTTTGTGGTGCCTGTGTCAGTGTGTACAATAGTATTTTTCCCACTGCATCTAATACAATGGCTTGAAACAAATAAGGCTTTGTTTAAAAAGATCCTTAAAATCTAAAGTTTCAGACATCCTGTCTCAGCTTCATGTGTGAGAATACAGCAGTATATCTCCCAAACAGGTAACCGCAAAGCCATCCCGAGCTTCCTGGGCCTGAAGTACAAATCAACAAAGCTCAGGATTTAGGACATGGAAAAGTTAATATACCCTTGCAGCATACCACAAACTCAGGCTTTATGAAAGGATCATCTTTGGAGATGTGAAATTGTCCAAATTATCACTTATGTTCTGACAGCCACAATAAAGCCATTCTAGCAATTGCAGATCCTGAACACCTTTCGGCTACAGCAACTTGCTGCTTTAAGCTTCACACAGTAACCCAACAAAAGTGTTGAGGTCAAGTGCTGGTTCAAAAGCTTTACTACGGAACACCAAGCAAGGGACATCAAGAAACAGGAGCAACACAGGATTAAACCAAAATTCAAACTTAGGAGCAGACCATGCCTCATATTGCACAACTGGGCTGAACAGCATTTCCATGGCAGAAGCAGAGGACAAATATCTGGCACTCCATCTCATGATTAGCCTGGTTACAGCACGAGTCAGCATGTCACAGAGCAAAAGGGATGTAATGAGAGCAGATCCCATGTTGTTACTGTTCCCACAGAAGCTGACACTCTGCTGGAATAAAAAAAAAAATAAAAAAGTTCCCAAGAACACGTTTCTTCC